>BMAO01017582.1:0-37765 GCA_019973975.1 Trichonephila clavata
AGTAAGATGGTTGTCAAGAGGTCAAAGTTTAAGAAGATTATTGTTATTAAAGGATGAAATCGAAATATTTTTCACCTAACGAAAATGTGAACTTGCTGCTTTTTTTTCAAAATGACTTATGGCTATCCAAGGTGTGTTATTTGTCAGATTTCTTTGCGAAATTAAACGATCTCAACTTGTTTCTTCAAGGAAAAAATTGCGATACATTTGCTTCGAATGATAAGATTGAAATTTTTATTTAAAGGATTAACATTTGGAAAAGTAGGGTAGAAAAATTTCGTTCGAAATGTTTTCCAGTGTCGACAATTTTATAATCGAGAAAAATCATTGTAAAACTTTTATTGCAAAAATTATTGTAGATCACTTAAAAGCGCTATAAACACAGTTCCGTACATATTTTATATTAAATATTGATTTCCAAAAAATAGCTTGGATTCAAAAGCCGTTTTGGATTGGCTTATGTGAGATTGATCACCTGCTACTTAAAGCTCAAGAGAAATTTGCTGAGCTTTCGAGTGACTGAAACTTAAAACTGCAATTTCCAAAAAAGCCCTTGACTGAATTCTAGATCAGAACTAGAACCGAATTTCCCACAATCGCTTATATGGCGTTAAATGTTATTCTGCCATTCAACACCACATATTTATGTTCTCAGCTTTAACACATATTAAATCCCAATATCGTTAATCGTTAAAAATGTTGAAGAGGTCTTACGTACAGCAGTGTCAAACATTCCACCAAGATTTCATTTTTATGCAATAAAAAACAGGCACATCCATCTCATTAAATTTTCCCCATTTTTAACACACTTTATAAGTTTCACTTGCATGTAACGGAATCTTGGAACTCGATATTCACCCACTTAAAAAGGTCAGATTAATTCGAAATTTTGCACACTTGTCAAGGACCGATGACAATACAATAATTTCATCATTTTGTTCCATTGTCCTAATCGGGATCATCAGGAATCACGATAATCAGATTTGGCGACAATTCCATATTCCACTTCCAGATTTGGCAACTTATTGCACATACAATTTTCAGATTATGCGACTAATTCGATATACCATTTTCAAATTTGGCGGCTAATTCCAGGTTTAGTGACTAAAAGAAAAAGGTGTAACCCTACAGCGAGTGTTTTTAATTTAAAGCTATTTATATGCAAGTATAAAATACACTTGTGTGGTTTATGAAAATAAAACTAACAAAAAAAGGGTTCTGTATGTGAGAAAGTGGAGCGTGGGTGGGTGTTATCAATTTCTTACTATAATATAAACATTTCTCTGAAAATAAAAATTAAAATAAAGGCTCGTGATCTGAAAAAATTATTTATGTTCTAACTGCTAAATATTTTTTATTTTTATAAAGCAATACGTTTAGAAGTGATGATACGAATTAACATTATAGCAATACGTTTAAAAGGTGAAAATACGATTAACACTTAATATTACCACGTTTTTATTAACTTGCTTTGTTCAATGTCTGTTAGGGTGGAATTTTGTAATTGATTTTAAACTGTGTGACTTTCCGATGAGCTAGAGACTTGAAATTTGGACCACAGCTCAGAAGTGGTGAAAAAAGAAGGGAAAAAAACGAAAAGGACGAATTTTATACTTTTTTAGTCCATTATAAAAACATGGTACATTACTTTTCTTTAATTCGAACTTTTTTTCTTCTTACCACACATTTTATTTGTCTGACTGAATCTAAGAGACGGAATCTAATATAACGATACGGGACTCATCCGAGGCCCTTTAAACAAAGAGAATAAATACACTTCAGGCCCTTTAATTGAAATCCATTGAAGATAAAGACTTATTCTAGCAGCCACGTAATTCTGGCTCCAAATATCAAACTCAAGGATAAATTCAACAATGAATAAATGACAGTTTAAAAAAACTAAAAAACACGCTTTCATTGTAGATCGAACTAAAAAAGAAAAATAAATTATATTTAAAAAAAAAAAACTAAAGAACACGCTTTTATACTGAATCGAACTAAAAAGTAAAAAAAAAAATTCTTAATATAAAAATAAAATGATGAACGAGAAAATTAATGTCATTGGGGTAAAAGCGTGGAGTGCAATTTCCGAATTGAAAGAAGTTAGAAACTATAACAATTGATATATTTATAGAACACCCCACGCTTTTACCCCAATGACATTAATTTTTTCGTTCATCATTTAATTCTTATATTAAGAATTATTAATTTAATACCTACCACTCAACGACTGCGTTCGAATATATTAGAGCAAACTAAGACGGTCAGAATTCACTTTTATTTATGTTACTTCAAAAAATGCAATTTTGATAAAAAAAAAATAGGGCATATAATATTTGTAACTATAATAAATACAATTTTACAACTTTTTGGACAATATTTATTTTAGATTTTTGTATGTTTCTAAATGAATTCTCAAACTATATATTTTGATATGTATATGTATATATTGTTACCTAATAAATTAATCATCAAAAATATTAATTTATCTTTCTTTTATTCTTATATAGGGTCTCCAGGAAACTCGCAATCATAAATGGGGTCGTAAATGAAAAAAGTTTCAGAAGACCTGACCTAAAGAATAGAAAAGTTTACTCCTATATGTTTAGTTTGAAAAACATATAGATTAAAAAATTAAGATCCAGTGAAAACATAGCACTCACTCACGACGCGATTAAAGAAGTGTATAAGCAATGCAATGAATGCCCTTATAAAAAAACAGAAAAACTAAATTTACGTGTGAAAAATACTTATCTAAATATTCACAATATAATTAAACACTTCATGATTTTTAATGCTAAATGTAATTAAGCAAAAGGCAGATACATATAAAATATTTAATCTTTAAATCTTACTGCTTGTTTTATCTTCCGACCACATCTGGAAGTTGTTTGATGATTATCAGATGGGAGGTGGGACTCTGTATGATTTTAATTCCCATCTGTTTGCTTCAATGTTGTCGGTTTGTTATCATTGTCTACAACCAGTAAATAAGCTGATTTTAAACGGTCAATTGATATATTTACATTTTTGTCTTTCATTGGCAAGGTTAAAAATTTGTCTGAATGCTCAACTACTTTATATGGTCCTTGGTAAGGTGGCTCAAGGGTTTTTTCACTCTGTCTATTCTCACAAAAACATTAGAGCTAGATCTAAGGTCTTTGTGCTGAAATATTTTTTTGGTACTTGACACTACCTGATGGTACTGTTTTCAGCTCCTCCATAAACTTCTGTTACTGTAAGACAAAGGTTTCTTGGTCCATTTTGATGGTAGTTGGGTCGAAGAATTCTCCTGGTAACTTGATATTGGTGCCATATACCATTTGGACAATTGAATAATTTGTGTCTGATCGTATGGCAGCTCTGAAACCATGTAGAACTGTTGGTAGGGTTATGTGCTTTTATGGCATTTTTCAGGGTCTTAATGCTGTCTCTATTTTTTCCCATTTCATTGGGATGGCACGAGGTAGTATGTGATACTTTGGCAGCACATATAACAGCAAGACATCTACAGAGTTGGGACTCAAACTGTGTTCCTTGGTCTGTTAGAATTTGGACAGGAACTCCAAACCTACTAATCCAGTTGTTGTAAAAGGCTTTTGCAACTATTTCAGCAGTTATGTCAGATAAAGAAATTGTTTCTATCCATGAAGAATAACGGTCAATGCAGGTCAGGCAATACTCCATGCCATCTGAAGGTGGTAGTCGGCTAATTAAATCTACATGCACAGCACTAAATCTTCCATCTGGGATTTGGTATACTCCAAATTTAGACTTGGTGTGTCCGTTTACTTTGCATTTTTGGCACCTTATACAAGTCTTTGCCCATTCTCTAACTTTCTTCTTCATCTCTGGACAAATGAATTTTTCAGTCATCTGTTTGATGGCTCTTTTTACTCCAGGATGAAAGAAACTATGTATTTGTTGAAACATCTGCATTCGAAATTCCTCTGGGATATATGGTAGACTATTTGATGTTGAGATATCACACCATAGTGTTTTTCCTGATGGTAATGTTGAGGGCTTAAAACTGTAAAGATGAATTTACTTGCATTAACTGTTGTAATTCCTTATCATGCTCTTGCTTCTCTGCTATAGCATCATAGCCAATGGTTGAGACAGATTCAATTCTTGATAGTGCATCAGCAACTACATTATCTTTACCTTGCACATGTTGAATATTGGTTGAAAAATCTGAAATATATTGTAGTTGTCGTAGCTGTCTCGGGGAAGCTTTTTCAGTTTTATGTCGAAATGCAAATGTTAGAGGTTTATGATCTGAGTAGATGGTAAAATCATTGCCTTCTAATTGATATTTGAAGTGTTTCATAGAAAGGTATATTCCCAGCAGTTGTCTGTAATAGGTACTATACCTTCTTTGCGAATCATTTATCTTTTTTGAGTAAAAGGCTGTTGGCTTCCAGCTCTCATTTTCAAACTATTGGAGTACTGAGCTTACAGCAAAATCCGACGCATTAGTGCAAAGCGATAGAGGTAGTCCAGATCTTGGATAAGATAGAAGAGCAGCTTCAGCAAGATCAGTTTTGCATTTTTCAAAACTCCTGGTGTCGTCAGTCCAAGACACTTTTCGGCGGTCTTTCTTTTTCGCTCCTTTCATCAGTTCGTGGAGGGGTGCTGAGTCTTAGCAGCACCCTTTAGGTATCTCCGCTAGAAGTTTATCATACCCAAAAATGTCCGCATATCATGAGTAGTTGCTGGAAGTTTGCAGTTAGTAATGGCTTCAACTTTTTCAAGCAATGGGCGAGAACCTTCTGCAGTGATCAGAAATCCTAAATATTCTATTCGTTCAGCTCCCATCACTGATTTGGAAATATTTATTCTGAGTCCATATTGTTGGAATCCCTCGAATATTATTTTTAAATGCTCATTGTACTCTTCAGCTGTACATGAGGCAACAAGTACGTCAAAGAGGTAAGGGAAGACAAAGTCGAGTCCACACAGTACTTCTGTGATAAAGCGCTGGAAAGTTGCAGGGGCATTCCTCAGTCCAAAACTCATAGTATTGAACTCGTACAGGCCAAATGGGGTAATAGTGGCAGTTTTTTCTTTATCTTCCTCAGAAATTGGGATCTGATAGTAGGCTTTCAGCAGATCTATCTTGGAAAAGATTTTTTCATCTTTCAGGATGTAGTTAAAGTTCTTAATTCTGGGAATCGGATACCGATCCGGCACTGTCTGTGCTTTTAATCGCCTGTAACCACCACATAGTCTTAATGTGCCATCCTTCTTATTTACCAGGTGCAGTGGACTTGTCCATTCAGATTTTGAGGGTCTGTGATAATGTCGTTGTCAAGCATAAACTGGAACTCTTGCTTCCCCAAATTCAATTTATCAGGGCTAGTTGTCTTGCCTTAGAATAAACCGGTTGTCCAGTTGTTAGGATATGGCGCTTCACTCCATGCTTGACAATTCTATTTACTAAGTTAGGCTTGGTTGGATCATGATATGAATTAAGGAGTTTGAAATACTTCGAGGCTCTATTCACAGTGCTGAGATCATAATTTTCTTGAAAAGTAGCAACTTCTCCTTTAATTAAAAGATTTGTTTTCCCGTCAATTATTTTCCTGTTGTGAAGATCTATTAACTATTGTAACTTTTGAAGAAACTCCGCACCTATGATTCCTCGGTTATCTTTAGCCACGATGAACGGTCACTGAAATGGACGTCTTAGGTCTAGGTCCAGAGTTATAATTTTAACACCAAATGTTGGGATCTCTGTGCCATTTGCAGCATATATAGTTTATAATGGGAGACTTGGCACTCACCTTTTGTTCTTGTCCAAGGGAGAATCGAAACGTCTGCTCCACTATCCACAAGAAATTGGCAGCCGGTTCATCTATCCTTGATAAATAACCGAGATTTGCGGCCTAAAATTTCGGCAGCAGGACTCGCCGGCTACTGGTGGGTTTCCCATCTCATCGAAGCTGCAAGGCTGTACGCATTTGCCAGGGAGGCATTTCTTCCCGAATCTGAAATGGTAGTAACAGAATCTTCCTTGAGGATTGTAGCGACACCTTGATGAACTGCGACCTCTTCTCTGATGGTGATGAGGGCTAGGAATCCGGAGTTTTCGTTGCAACATTAATGAGGCGATTTTGGCCTTCCAGTGTAGCTATTTTAGCCAGGAGTTGATCCACTCTTACAGAATCCTTATACACTGCTGCGACATCTATTGTTCTTGGCGCCATCTCCATGATCTTGTCAGTCATCGCCGCTATTTTGTCGAGATGTTCTTCACTGACAATGACGATGCACTTGACAGAATCAGACATCTTATCCAGCCATAAAGTGCGCAACGCTTTTTCCGAAACATCGGTACCTGCGAGGGTTCGCATTTTTCTGAGCAGTTGGCTAGGCATCATGTCACCCAACTTAATTCCCGTGAGAAGACGCTTGATTTCTTTATTCTCACTCTCGACGAATATCTTCAACATCCGTTTCTTCGCCGCTGAATATTTATTAGGAGTAGGATCTGTCACAATGTCCCAGATATCGTTTAACACTCTCGGTTCCAATTGAGCCTCGAGGTGACTAAACATCGTCTCTTCCGAAGTAATCCGGCAAATCTTGAGAAATGAGCTTCAACTTGACAAAACTATATCTCAGGTTTGTCGAGCTAGAACGGTGGTATTTCATTACTCCCATCGCTCATTTCAAACATTTCAGTTTCTGTCATGTTGAATGATCCAGCAGGGCGAAATTTTTTCTGGGTCACCAGATATTAGATTCTTGTTACTAGCCCTTCTTTAAATACTTAATTAAGGTTGCGAAATTTAAAATAAATTCATCAGACTTTCATTCTCTACTGGATCTTTATTACACGTGCTTCTTCTAGGCAGTCATTACAGAGAGTGGTGTGGTTCTCCACTAACACCACGTTTTTTAACAAAATACAGTTATGTTCACAGTTAGCAAGATATATTATTAACACAGATAAAAAGTAAAAATACAAAAACTGAAATGTAAATTATGAGAATAATTTTAAAAATTAACAATAATTAAATGCATCTGAATAAGCATATAATTTATTATTTGAGTTTAACATTTATCATTTATTCTGATAGAATTAATTTAATTTTGCTAAAAACATGCCAAATATCATTCAACTGATTTCTGAAATTAGCTTGACAGGTGCAGCCATCTATTGGCGAAAAATTGAATTATTTTTATCCTAACAGTTGTTTGTAGCAGAATTGCGATTCTTTTTTGAATAAATTTTCTCAAAAATATTATTCTTTCAAAATCCACTTAAAATTATACACAAGATAATCCTGCAAAAATATTAATTTTTTTTTAACTGGCCACCTCATGTGAGTTTTAATGTTAGCCCTAATTGAAAAACTTCTACGTAGAATAACCGGAAGACGTAAGTTTTCTTACAGTTCACTCTTACGAAGAAAATGTTCTTCAGTTAGTATTAAATAAAAATAATAACAAAGGTAGGTCACACATATTACGTATTTTTAACAATCTGTATAGTTATAGTACGTACATGGGTTGACTACGTTCTTGCATTTTATGTACCATTTACCTGTTTGAACCCGTGTAGCCAATTTAGAAGAAAATAATGTTGACAAATATCAGTCCAACTTAAGGTATCTGGTCGTAAATAGCTCTACCTGCGGCTTTTTTGTATTATTCAGGTATTGTTTTGGAATTCTTTTGTTTTTGCCTTTTTTTATATATCAGCATGCCTATTAATTAAAAACCTATTGAGAACTGTAGCACGCAGCGGCGGAACGGAGAATATAAGGCCACCCTGTAAAGTCAGGTTTTATGCCCCCAATCGGATCTTACAAAGGGTACGTACTTGGCATTAGTTAGACTTTGGGCCTCCTAGAATCCTGAGCCACCTCCCCCCTCTCAATACGGGGCTTGTAGGGGTCTACGTTACGCCATTGGTTGCAAGCTATATGAGCTTATTTTTAAAATCTACTCATGACGTGTAAAGGAGTTGGGTAAAGATCAGACTTTTTTCACCCATCATAGTATTTAAAATTCAAAGCATTTATTGCAGATATATTATTATTATTTATGTGAACTTTAGGTGTATTGATCTTTACTTTTATTCTAAAATAGTAAGGGAAAAAAGGCAAGTCACATAATAAATTATTATACTTGGGAAATTCGTTGGTTTTTGCTATTTTAAGTGCTTTTTCTAACACTTTCATTTTTAAAAATATTATTAAGTACTTTAAGCACCGCTATACTTTTTAGTCTCCGAAATACTACAATAATTAGACTTTTAAACTGACATTAATTTGTTTTGGTGCATCGAGCGCGTTGATGCGATACGAACCAAAATAGCTTGTCCACAAATTGGTCAGACTGATCGACTGGGCAAGAAAAAGGGCGATATAAACTTTGTTAAGTGACTCTGATCTTCCAGATTTTTCACGATTATCATAAAAGGAGCCACGGTATTCAAATCTTGGGATATATTAGACCAAGCAATGCCGATCATACACTCACGAACACCTTTATCAATCGGGGCTGTACTCTCTTTACGTAAATCGAGAAGATTTCTCAGTTGTTCGACTCCAGTTGAGATCACGACACACAGGTTCAAAAGTATATAGTATATGAATAAGAACAGGTACAGTTCATAATCCAAACATTGAATGGTATTGTTGGTCCTAGAGATGTTGACTTCTGTGCACATGTTGCATTTGTACTATGGTACTTGGGAAACTGGCGCCATAATCACACTCAGACAAAAACACCAAGTATTGGATATGCTGATACACTGCAAGACGTTGCTACTGGATGTTCCAGTGACGATTCAGCCAGTGAAATTGAGAAGGAAATATGATCGAAGTTATTTCTTGCAAATAGTTTAACATTGTTATTTTTTTCCTGTTTTCTCTATTTAATAAAATATTTTTTTGATAAAAAACCCTAAAATTTTCATTTTGATTGAGTATTAGTGTTAAAAAATACATAATATATATAAATTTGCGGATGGGCGAAAAAAGGCCGATCTTTATCCACCTCCTTTAAATTATTCTATATTGTTCAACTGTTACCATAGACATATGGCTAATATTCCAAGCCAAATTGTAATGTTGATTGGCAAAAGTGCTTGTGCAGTACATTAGTTATACTATTTCTGTCCATTTAACAACTACCTGAACCAAATGCCTGCACAAAAGTGTATTTATATGTTTCTTAAATCAATTGGGCAAAATAAGAAATTTTTGATACATTAGTGGAACAGAGAATGTCTTAGTATTTTCAAGATTACGATTTAAGCGTGTTCGTTTATCAGATTGCAATTTTTTAGTATGTTAATTTTAACATTTCTTTTTTTACATTACCTTAATAACTGCTTTGAATAGAAAAAAAGGGTTTTTTATTAACATCTGACTCTTAAACAACGTGAGTGATCTTAACCCACGAAGCAACGAATCCAGCCACGAATTCAGATAATGGCCATACGTCCCTATACTATAAACTGTTATTACAATGTCCTGTGCCTACACTTAAATTTTGTTCCATGAATTCGGAACCACCCTGTGTAACACATTTAGAAGATGCCTAACTTTAGGGTATATATAACGGTAATAATATAATCAGGATGCATTTTTGTAGGTAATAAGAAAGTTTGAGACAGCTGGATTATTATGGAAGTAAGGTACATGAATAAGAGAATAATTACCTGAAAAATATTTATTTAGTCATTGGTAGGTGCAAAACAATTCGAGAAAAAGAAAACTAAAGTATCGTAGCCTCAAAATTATCAACATAAAGAAATATTTAAATTCGATTTAAAAGTTGCAGTTAAAGAAAAACTGGATGAGTTTTTGTTAATGGAAGAAACAAATCACAAGAGAAATTTATTTTGTGAAATACATTTCCAGTAGTGCTACATTAGTCATGAATAGAAATGATTCCTCTACAAAATCGGTAAATAAACTCATAATAATTTTAGGTATCATATATTTATTTATTATGTATAATATGCTGATGGAAAGTAGTATAATTTATCTTCAGGGAGATAGTTAATATATAAATTCGCAGTATTTTTCAAACCCACTCATAGTTTACAACAGGTCAAAGAGACTTCGCAAACAATTTAAAAGGATTTCATAATATTTTAATTTTAACGCACGTGTATAGTGATTTAATAAATTAACTTAATATCGTTAAAAATAATACATACCATTTTGCTACCACTTTTCATCATAAATTATTCTGCTGTGCATTGAGCTTTGCTAGAAAATGTTGGAAAAAATGCGAGTTTCCTCTAAGAAAAAATCAAAAATAAATATTTATTTAATATAAATTGTTAGAATGTTTTAAAATTGTTATCTTGCACTTCTTGTTTAAAACGCAGGTATTTTACTTTTAAGTTATTAGAGAAAGTATTTAAAATAAAATCGTGCCATAAATTATTAAATTTACAAAACTTCAAGCTAATGTTGCTTGCTTTGTAAACAATACATGAATCAATAAAACATCAATGCTAATGTAGTATTTATTAGATCTCAATTTATTTAATTTTATATTTAAAGAATGGTTTTATCAAACTGTATATACTATAACTTTTATTTCTAAAAAGGTGGGAATGGTGGAAGCTTTTCACAAATTCTTATCTTTTAATAATAAAGGCTGGAGAATGAAATTCCGATTCGAATACTTCATTTCCTAAGGGACCTATCAAATCAAATTCCTTCTTTGAAATATTCAATATATTTCGGATCACTGACTTCTATTTGAATTTCCTCCAGGCAGCTTTAGAAAATTAACAGGCTAAAGAACAAAATTTGTCAGAATTTGAAGTTCGTATTGAATCCTTTTTCCCAAGAAAATACTTTGTTATATACTCAGAGGAGAGCTGTTACATTAGAAAATTCGAAACTTTAAGTAAATATTCTTGTAAGTATTCTAGAATTGATGAAATGATTTCAATGCTCCTCCATTAGTTTCAATCAGTGGAAGTTTTCATTTTTTAAATTTGATGCCAAAAGAGAAATTATGATTGAGGGTTTTCATTTCCAAGAAAATTAATTAGAATAAGAAGGTATCGTTAATATTTCTGAGATTGAAGCCCTATGGGAAAATAAATAAATTCTGAGTAGGATATTAAAGTTTTAAGATATTTTATGAACTGGTAGTTGATATAGTTTCTGATTGCGGCCTATGCCAGCTTAAATTTGATTTGATTTTGATTTTAATTTACGTCATATCTAAAAAAAAATATGAAATCTGTTGTTGGCGGACCTCGTAATTTTTAACAGTAATTAGATGATGACAATAACACCTGAGATAGCAAATCTCTTCCTTAAAACATTCACACCGCATCAATGGGAGGATTTTAAGAAAAAAGGGTGGTATGGTTTACTCAAATTTTTTAATGTAATGATTTTCATAATTTTTTCGTTATTTCCTATACGTATGTACGATGTGAAACAAATTTTGTGCTCAAAGCTTCATAAAAAGCTAACCATTTAATTTTTTAAGGGAAAAACTTGAAACTCTTATGTGAAGTGATTTTAGAATGCTATTCCTCCTACAAAAATTGACGTACATATATGAAATTTGATTTATGAGTACATCAAACTATATATAACAAAAATGATATGGGTTTTACGATAAAATGATTGGTACTCGTACAATACTTCTTTTAAAAAGTGCTTATTGAAAATTCCTTAAAAAATGTATAAATTTAAATTGAATTCCTTTTTTTAAAAATAAGTAATACTTTGATTCACACACACACGCACACAAAAATGCATACCAACTTTATTTCATGTATTATTAGCAACAAGTGAAATAAGTTTTCCAAGTATTAGGCAAAATAGAAAAAAAAAGCCTCAGCATTTAAATGAAGACAAACTAGTTTTTTTTAAAATCTTTTTTTCCCGAGATAGTCAGTTTAAAGTTGTGATTTACCATTGGAATGTGAATAAAGAACAACGTAAAAGTTATCACAATTCTGCGTTTTTTAAACTTAGAGCTTTCAAAATTAGTGAGCTTGTAGAAAAGTATATGAAAAATAATTCAGGCTAAAAGAATTAGATTTGATTTTTTGACCGATTTTTGTCAATTGAATTGTATTGTATCCCTTTAAGCGTTGACAATGTTGTCTCAGTTTCTTAGTGGTCATGTCCAAGCGGTAAGCGTGTCATGAGCTCGAGCCCTAGTGCCGCTGAAGACCTGTCGTGTAGAGGAGTAAACCATCTGTCATTTGTCATGGCCATTAAATCTCTCATGACTTTAAATCCTCATAACGGCGTGGTGTAAAAGTTACGAGAGTAACTCGCCAGCTAAAGGTGTCGCGCGTCCTCTATACTTGACCCTAGTACAAAGTAGCCAGGTCTGTCACCAATAGCCCTCGCCTTTCTTTATAGTGCGACGTGAACAATTACTCACTTACTTGAGTTTTGACTGTTTTAAGGTATCCGACTACGTTTGGAATCATGATTTTTCAAAAGCGTACAAATGAATAATTTTAATATTTAGTTTCACTTATATTAGAATACACGTATAAAATTGCTTTCAGAATATTATTACAATAAGAAATTATTTAAATGCAATATTTTGGCAAAAAATTAACGTAGAATTACCTATTTTCAAAACTTTCTCCTTTTATTCAAAATGCTTCTATAATAATAATATTTTGCTTATATATAGCCAATACTTTTCCAGAGAGCTTGAACTAGAAATTTTGAAAAATTCACATTATATTCAAATTGACTACCAATTAAAATAAAAATTGGTGTTTTTTTGCAAAAACATTTCCTTCTGATGTATTAAAATATGGATAAATCCACTTCTTTGAGTTACGTGCTTCAAAAATCTTATTTCAGGCTCTGTACAGAGATTTGAGCTATATATAGACAAAATATTGCTATTGTAGAATCAATTTTCATAAAATGAAAATGATTTGAAAATATGAAATTCTGTTTTAATTTTTTGCCAAAATATTGCATTTAAATAATTTCTTATTCTAATAATATTCTTAAGACTACTTTAACGTGTAATCTAATCTAAGTGAGACTAAATATTGAAAAAAAATTTCATTTGTGCGCTTTTGTAAAATTGCAGTTCCGAACGTAGTCGGATACCTTAACGTGCATCAGCCCCTCTATGCGGTGAATCTTCAGTGGCATTGTGATTCGAATCCATTACTCGACAACGCCGACCACAAATATAAGACATTGAACTTTAAAATTCAAAAGTTGTGTATAATTCTGCCATATCTTGACCAACCTGAATATTCAAACTCTCAATTAAGCTCTAATGCAAACGGAAATATCAAAACAGAGAGAGCACAAGCTCTATTGTTAACTTTGAAATTAGATTACAAAGAAAAATTAACATTAGTGTACAAATAATTTCATTTTGAATTTGTTTAATATTTCTCATTTGATTGGTATAGGCAAGTCATAGGGCTTAGTAGATCATGATTCATGATGTGTGATTCCGTACATGCCTTTGTACAAGATAATAGACAACTTTTATGTTATGTTAAGATAATTTAAGTTAAATTTTTTTACGCAGTAAAGATCAAACGTTAGACGAATATGGAGATCATTTTCATTTCTATTTTAATCACGTGCACTATAACGTTAAAATGAGAAAAATTAAGAGCCAAAAATTCATTCATAGCTCTTGATTCCTATAAATTATGCATAATAAACCTGTTATTTTCTTCTAAATGGATGGCTTATAAATTGACACATACATTACAAAAGACCAGAATATACGTGAAGTTATAAATTAAAAGTTTTTGTATTACCTTAAAATAAATATTTTTACATAGTATTAAATATATTAGTATCACGTTTCTGTTCGTATATTTCAATTACAAAACAAAACAAAAAATCATTGATTAAATTAGTGAAAAATAATATCTCATATATAATAAGTGGAATCATATTTGTGTTTAAAAAGGAAAAAAAATGTTATTCAAGATAAGTTTCTTAATAAATATAACTGAAAAAATTGAGTGAATATTGATATCGCACTATTCTGCTACACGAGGGGCATAAACCATTTAGAACCATGGCCAAATAACGAGGACGACACCTGACTAACACCTTTTTTCCTTAACTTCCATACAAACAGAAGGATGTTTGAGCCCCAACAGATTTAACGTGCATCCGTTCCTACACATGGCGGGTCTTTAGCGGTACTAGGCTCGAACACATGACACGCCTATCACGATTCCTATACCTTGACCACTAGGCTACCACGACAGCAAGTATACCTGGAAGTAAAGTCTTAAATTTCTGCAAAGTAATATTAGGAATAAATAGCTGTAAATTCAAATAAACTACTGGGTTCTAAATTCCAACTGTGAAACTATTTTTTCAGTTCTAGTTTAAAAAATAAATTTATAAAAAAATAACGATGTGCATAATAAAGTATAACAGGCCTTTAATACATTGAAAAAGTTTTGATTTATTTTTGGTCAGCGTTCAACACTTGTACGTAAAACTCAGACATGATGTAATTTTTAAATAAAAATTCTAGCAACCGTAGAAAAGGCTTACTGCCAGCGTATAATGAACAACCAATTAATTAAACCAGTCTTGTCAAACTCATATGATATTACGGGCCACAAGTTCTATTTTATATTACGTTGAGGGACGCATGTTTTTAATGTTCAAACAAAGTTCATAATTATATTCGAAATAAATTTATGTGCACTCACGTTTTCTTTAATAATAGCAAAAAATAGTATAATTAAAAACAAAATGTTTAGCGAATTTTACCTATCTTATTTCTATTCTGCATTGGTTTGTTATGTTATTATATATTATTGTGTGCCAATATTTATTCGCTGTGGCAAGTTTGAGATCTTGCCGTAAACAGAGAAGCCATATCCAAATATCGTAAGAAATATGTCATAGTTTCTGTCAAGGAACGCAAAACATGCAGAATCAACACGCTGATTGTAAGATAATAATATAGGAAAAAGTATTATGCAATGCCTAATATTTTTAGCAAAAAGTGATCGATACGGCTCGGCAGTATTCAGTAGCTATTCACGGCAATGATACGACAAGTATCCCAGTATACTGTGATTAGACACCTTCATAAAAATAGTTTAATTGTACTGCGTCCTCAGCTCCAATCTCGTTAAAATCAACGGCGGCGTTTAAAATGAAGTAAGGAGAACATATCTATACCGAACATTTTGTCGCAGTAATCACATACTCATTGCAGATGGAATGCGTTTCAGTAATATAAGATATCCTCAACGTCATTTGATGTGGAGAGAAATAGAATCCCTTATCCCTTTTTATAACATTGACATCAGGGAAAAAGACCGTTAAGGGAATCCTGTTAAGAGCGTTAGGGGAGATATTGTGAATTATTAATACTTATTGGGTTTAATTCAATGCTTTCAACTGAAGTACTGCTACTGGGAATTTCTATTTTCAGCTTTCCCTCTCCCCATGCGTGTATTCTGAGGCTCCATTGATATTGATTTTATTTTTATGGACGATAATATTAGGTTACATCGGAGTTTTACAGATGAAAAATTGCTAAAAAGTGAAAACGTGGATGAAATAGATTTTCTAAATTTTCAATGGGTAATTTCTCTTTTGGACAGAAAATCTTTTGAGTCAACTTTATCTTTCAATAAAAATAACACTATTACTATATTATATACGTTTACTATATTATATATAAAATAGGGCGCCTTTTTTTCTTATCTGTTAGACACTAAATATAGTCTCCATTTTATGCATTCCACGGATTTCTTTTTTATATGCGGGCAAAAAATATTGTTTTTGTATTTTTCATATATCAGTGTAAAAAATACACTCCTGATTACAATTGTTCTTTTATATGAATAAATTACTATAAATAATAAAGATAGAATATAGTTAAAAAATAGTCTGGGCAATGATAGGCTTTTTTATAGAAATCATCAAAAAGGAAGAATAAATAAACAATAACTTTCTAAACACTATCTACAGCTAATTAAGCTATGCGAGCTTTCATCGCACGTCCTCTCAAAATTAAAATCAGCAATCAATAAATCAGATAAGTTGTTATCACAGTTACAACAGATACTTCACTTAAGATTCAGTAAAAAGATTTTAAAAGAAAGAACCTGTGGAGTTACAAATTCACGAATTTCACCATACGCTGGAAAAGAATGGAAAAGAAAAGTTAAATTCAACTTTAAGGCATAAATAGAGACAGCTATAAACAACCACCTATAGAATCCCTGACGATGGCTGCTATCAAAATATTCGGCCCTACATATTCATACAAAAAAACTTTCGCACATATTAATCGAATACAAATTTAGCTAAAAAGTAACTAAGCAAAGGATTATTTTTTTATTATAACTAAAACTGAAGAACACACAGCACTAGCTATTTGATAGATATCAGAAAGCAAAAGCGATGCAAGTTTTTCTTGTTAGTAGGTACCTACTTTAAGTTTTTAAAAAAATTCTTCCACATATCACAATTTTTTTTGTGCTAAAAATACATCTATACCTAAATATATATATATATATGCATGGCACACCCAGCATCTTTACCATGTAAATCTAAACAAGGGTTACGCATAAAAATAAATGGTTTAGTGCAAAGATATTCAATGTCACACAATCATGCATGGACATGAGATAAGTTACGTATACCATTAATAAACTTACCATTTTTATATAAGTAAATACAGCAAAGGTCAATTTTAATTATTAGTGTAAAAATGAAAATCCAAAGTAAAGCATTTACAGTGAAACCTGTTTTTTGCGGTAGATATGGACCGCATAAAAAGGAACCGCACAAAAAAAATTCTAAAATTTCATAAATATTTACATATAACAAACAACTTTGTCTAATACTACAGAAAGATATTTATATACGGTTGAGAGGGGTCACATAAAAAAGTCGCACTTAAAAAGTAAACCAATTATTTATGAAATTTATCAGAAACTTCTTCACAAAATAAATGATTAAATTACACATTGAAACATTTAATTTCCCATTGTATACATGGGGAAGTTTTCAAAATTCACATACATAATTCACTGCTACTGTTCGTAATCCAAAGCGTGCATCTTCTTATAATTTATTGGTTCAAAATCGTTTTCGTCACGTGAAAATACGATTTTAATTGATTTAATTTTGGCTACCATAAAGTAAGAGATAAGTTTTTGCGACGACGGTCGGTTGGTCAGATGCTTGTAAATGTCTCGATAACCATATATATATGATCGAAATTCTTTTTGGAGATTTTCAATTTCTATTCGGAATTGGTATCTATTTTAAGAAAATGCTTTTCCAATGTTTTGGAAAGCTGAATCCCTGTGTATATTTTATTCGCTTTCAAAGGTCTTCATTGTCAGTCAAGAGCGTGCTGCTGCGCGTTGAGAAAAAGCAATTGAACGTGCATTGTCGGGAGACTGTGTATGACAAATGAACACAGCGTTTTGAAGTGCAGATTCATAGAAAATATTACACTGGCACTTAAGCCGTTGAAATTATTATACCGCATTAAAAAATATCGCACATAAAAAAACGTACAAAAGTAAAATTGCACAAAAATAAAATCGCATAAAATAGGAATACATAAAAATAGGATTTGCTGTGTATTTATATTGGTACGTATGCATATAAATGGTTATATAAATGCGTATTCATATAAATGGATGTTTGATACCTTAGTAATCATGTTTAATTTGTAAATCGGCTATTCTTTCTCGAAAAATTACCGACACATGACCCAGATTAACATTCGTGGCGTGTTCTAATTTGCCCAAGAACCACGCAACGGTTATTCTACTATTTAAAACCTTGCGTGCCACGAAAAGAAATTAATCTTTATGAGAAGGAAGCACAGTTCTGCACATCTGTGATGACTTGGTGAAAATCTCTGTAATGAAACGTCATTGGATACGTGAATTGAGGACTGGCAAATAAGTCAGAAAAATAAATAAATAAATGTGACTTAAGTAATGTCAAGTGTAATAGTTCCGCAAAGATTTATTTGTATAATTAAAGTATTGCCACGCGTTCTTGTGGTGGGCAAAATTTGTTTCATTCTTGATATTTATTTAGCCTTTAGTCTTAATGTGTGGGTTGTTTCCACATATTGTACTGATTTATTAACTGACTTAACTTAGTAGATTATTCTGGAATTTAGGAATATTTCTCAGTATATAGTTACTTAAAATAAAACATAAGCAAGTGTGGCTGATATTTAGTTTTTAAAGGAGATTAGCTTTGCGATATATTAAAGCTTTCTTTTACTATGTAAAGGAAGTATAATATGCACAAGGTAAACATATGGATTTTAGCCATTGGCATAATTCTCATTTAAAATTAAATAAAGGGTGGAGGTATTTATAGAAGCCGTAGTAATCGAATTTTCATTAAACTTGCAGCCTGCGGCGCTAGCGTTGTGTCGTGGAATCGAACGTTGAATTCATTTGAGATCCCAGTATAGAGAGGCTGATGCTATTTTAAATATGTCGAGGTTCAGAATCCTTATTTTGGCGATGTGTGAAGGCATAAAGAATGAGTACCAGCTTAGGTTTCGTCTTTGTCACATGACCGAGCTTCAAAATTGCGATATTTATCACCAATAGGTGCGTTCATATACAATAAATTAATTAACCGGATATGTTTATATATTCTAAAAGCCATTGGGGATATACTGAAATGTTTTGTAAATTCATTTACATTTTCTAAAAATATCTCTTGCATGTTGCATTAGAGTTTGACGAGTACAAAAAGAAAGAAAAATGAAAATCCAAACTACAGTCAAACTAACAAATAAATATGGGAATCTATTAGAGTATTATTGCTCTGCAATCATTATAAAATGTGTTTAAACTGTACGTGAATGAATGACTCTGTTGGAGCTATTTAAAATGATTACAAGCGAGTAAAAACAAAATATACAAAGAGATGCACAAAAAAAATTTCTTAACTAGTTTTTCTCTTAATTCTATATATAAATAATTCTCCCTTTTAACTATATTAAAAATTTCAATAATTTAATTCAACATCTTTTGATTACTTTCCATGAAAGTTTTTTTAAATTAAACTATGTCTGTTTCCAATATTAATTAGTAATCTTATTTATATGTCAGGATTCACTTGTCAGATTACTAACAAAAATATGTTTCATTCTAAAAAGACAGTTTTTAAGAATGTAGCCCGTCCAAAAAAATGCATGATTTCTTACTTTTCCATACTTATATACACGATGTCAGTTTTATGAATATAAGACTCGTACATGCTGATAAGACATACAATACCTCAAAACGAGTTTTCCATAAAAAATTCAGTAGAGCCTAATATTTAGAAGTTGAGGTGAATTGAACTAGAGAGAGAAAGGTTTTGATTATGAGATTAAGGTAACCGACTACTTGCGAGAAATTTTTTTAAAAAAAAGATGGAGATATGGGGATTTTTTTTCGTTGTTTTTAGATTTGTTTAGTACATTTTAATAAAAATAAGCTAAAATTAAGAAGAAAAAAAGAAATTATTGCAGTAGAACGTCGTTTATCTGGAAGTTTATTATCCGAAACGTCAACTATCCGAACCAGTTTTTTTTTGCACCTTGCAGTGAAAAATCGGAACATATACAATAGTACAGCGAAAAATAGTGACTATTTTCCACAATCAAAATAAAGTTGCGACATTTTGCACCTATTTCGCTTTTTCTTCAAGCACGTTTCCCGCATAGGATGATTTTCAATATTCGTATAGTGTCCGGTTTCATATGCTATAGGGATCGCATTCGGTTTTCGGTTATCCGAACAATCGCACATCTGAACGGTGTCCGATCCCAATTGATTCGGATAAACGACGTTCTACTGTATTAATAAAATTGAAAAAAATGGGTAAAAATTTACAAAATATAACGTAAACGTGGCCCATTTTGTACAAAAGTTTATGAACAAATATTCAATTTTTCAATTCTGATCAGTTGCTATGTTATTTATGTTATTCATTTTTGAAATGACCTTCAGGATAAGAGATATTTTAGTTTTTACAAAAACTAGAGCACTTTATCATAGTTATTATATGAAACTGCTTAAAAAACAGTGATTATATTAACAAAAGGGATTGTAAAATTTTTAATAAAACAGTGATTGACAAATCTGATAATTAAAACACTTCTAATATTATACCGGACATGCGCAAAAAATTGCAGATAAGGAAGATTACGGAATCACTTTCCCCGTTTGAGTATTTAAAAAAAAATATATGTCGAGTAAAACGTTTTTAAAGTAATGGAATCTGCTTTTACTAAAACACTTGTAGTATTTGTTCTAACCAAAGGGGAAAAAAGTGGTACTTTTATAAAGCTAATAAGATGGTCTATGAAGCCAATATTGTCAACCTTTGGCAAAATTGACAATTTTAGGGTAGCCGGATACATTAATTTATTAATAACGTTTGATTTTTTGAAACTACACTAAGGCTATCAGTAAAGGGTCGCATAGTTTTGAACTGCAGCCAAGTAATAATCATGGCTTCACAGAATTGATGTCTTGATTGCCAAATTTACACACCATGATAACGTGAAGATTTTGAACTTCGGTGACATTCTACTGCATTGGTACAAAGAATGGGAAGTCACAGTTTAGTGACATTCTTTTTTAATCCACTTCCCTTTTTATAAATGAACTTTATCTAGTTTATTCCATAATATGCCTTTTTGGTGTTTAATATATTTTATTTTACTTTTTTCCGTGAGGATAATAATAATATTTCATTGTAATTAAAATTAAAATAAATAGTAATTTTAAAATTCACTTTCCTTGAAATGCTCGATTAATTTCTAAGTGTGCACGTCGTTCATTTCTTTTTTAAACATTGTACTTTGTGTTATTTTTTCAATTATTTAAAATACAACTAAAAATATATAAATATTTAATTTTAATATGATGAATACAAAAAAGTGAATATAAGGTTGTTCTTATCTACAAGCCTTGTGATAAAAAAATATGTTGTTTTTTTATATTATTTATAACTACTTCACCGTAAGCAGTAAAAAAGGAAATAATGAATTTATAGTAAATTATAAAAGGATTTACTTACATTTTTAGTGAGAATATTTTTTCCTTGCAATTATGCAAAATTATAATGTTTGATAGACAGGAAATATTTGTCTGAAATCAACTCTTTTAATTCCTGTGAACAGTAATTTAGACATATGTGACATTTAATGAAAAAAGAACAATATATTTACTTTCTTTATTTCTCTCATAATTAAAAGTTTGAGAAATTAGATTTTCATGTCAGTTATAAGAGAAACAAACTACTATAAATTGTTTGAAAAATCGAAATATACCATACTCCTAAAATCTTTTTTAGTTATAGATTCTAAAATATTTAATATAAATTAAGATTTATTTTATTCAGAATAATTTTTTTAAAATTTAATCTATTCGAAATGGGAGCCAAATGATATGCAGTCATGACATTGTTCGTGCTATCTAGACTGAATGATTATTACGTAAATTGATTTAAATCCAGCAAATCAATTAAAAAATTTCCCATTTAGTCTCCTATTAAGAATGCAAAGCTTTTTTTGCATAGCATTATTAAATCTTATGCGTAGTTTTAAAAAAAATATTGACTAACCTATAACGAGAACTGGGAAAGGGATAGTTTAAAGTAACGTCACACTGTACGAAGAAATACATACAAAGTTGGCAACAAGTCTCGTCATTTTGAACAACGGTTAAGTGCCGATGTCGATATTTGAGCGGTCACCCCCTTCTTCTAACTAACACATAATGGTTTGGGTGAGTGAATATTCATGTCACACTATTCAGCTACTCGTGGACTTTTTGTGACGGACCTCGTAATTTTGAATCAGGTTAAGAGACGAGGAAGACAACTGAGCTGGCACCATCCTCTCCTAACTTCCATACCACACCAGCGGGAAGACGTTTGTGCTCTTGCAGGTTTAATGTGCTCGCGCCCTTACACGACGGGTCTTTAATGGTACTAGGCTCGAACTCATGACACGCCAGTCCCGATTTCGTTACTTTGACCATTAGTGTATCGCAGCTTATACACTAATGATCAAGCAATATTTATTGAAATTAAAATCAAGTTCATCGATTTACGGAGAATTATAGCCCGCAGATACATACACACACAAAGGAAAAATTACTCGGAAATATAACCCTTAATTTATTCTATTTTTTTGTATGACAATGGATTATTTAATGCAACTTTCAACTCGTATTTCTTTTTATCTACTCTCTCTCTGTGTTCACTTTTATAGTAGATATTGAATAGTTGGCTTTAAAAACGAGTAATTACTAATCTCTTTAATTAATTTAAATTGAACCGTGCGCGACAAATGACTTCCAATAAAAATTAGATTTATTTGCATTGTTTCATAAAAAGCATACTTTTTATCATGTTACGGGACGTAATAAACGTATGTGCTCTAAGTTTAATAAACAGCAATATTATTAATTCTTTTTCGGCATGCAAAAGTAATTTAAAAGTAGACTACATATTTTTCTACGCTTTTTACTGAATCTGATAATATTTACGACAAAATCTCTCTTTCCATTAATATCAGTCTTTTAGAATACATATTAGTATTCAAATGTTATCCTTTTCTTTCTTGAGAATTCAGAAATCTTAATTAGGTTTTAAGTCTCGAAAGCTTGTGGGTGGAGTTAATTTGCGTTTGAAAAGGCAATTAATTAATGTTCACAGACCATACAGTTCTAAAATGACCCACGTATACAGGGTCGATTCGTTGAATAATTTATTTGAAAAATTAGATTCTTTCGAAAAACATGTTTATGTGTATATGTTCTTATTTACATATTTATGTTTACGTGTATATTTGTAAATGTTGAATGTTTATGTGTATATGTGTAAATGTTGCCTGTTTATGTGTATATTTGTAAATGTTGCATGTTTTGTGTATATGTATAAATGTTGCCTGTTTATGTGTATATGTGTAAATGTTGCATGTTTATGGGTATATGTTCTTATGTGTTTGTACAATTTACCCTTTAATTTATGAAAGTAAAATATTGTATAGTTTTTCCTTCTTAAATGTAGTATTGAATGATAAATAGAACTCATGCAATACTCTCCTGTTTGCGTTTTTACTTTACGTATTCTAGGACAAAGCTACTGGCGTATTGGAGAACATGAGGGCTACCCCTCACCCCCACCCCTGTAAAGTCAAATTTTGTGCTAAAAGCCAAATCTTAAAAATGGTGCTTGGCATCAGAGACGCTTTGGGCCCCCAAGAATCCTGCCACTTCCCTCCCCTCGCGATGCAGGGGTTGCGAGGGAATACGTTACGCCACTGGACAAAGTGATGCCAACATAGGGATGTAATACTTTACTACGTGATAAACCACATCAAAACAAAAACTCTTCTTGTCTTAGTTTTCGGTCGAAAAAAATTTAAATGCCTCTTCATATTGAACCAAAGAATAGAAGGCACTGTAAAAAGAATGGTTCAGATGTATTTGAAAATCAATTGAAAGTCAAACTGATTACAAAAATTTTTTAAAGGTATGGTTTCTAACTGTATTGATCCTGTAAAAACATGAAGAAATTGTTGACAAATATTTTCGAACACGCAAAACATATAAGCACATACTGTAACAGTGTCAGAAATTTCAAAGCCCACGGTTCCTCTTCATTCCTTATTCAGATTTCTTAGAATCGAATGACCTCGGTAGACGAGTGGTCATTGTCGAGAGCTCAGGGCCTTCGTTTTCTTACTCGGGTTTAAAACCTAGTGCCCCAGAACACCCACTATGTAGATGGGTTAAGACAGAGCTTCTCAAACTTTCTATACTTGTGACCTAACTTTTAATCATAATTTTCATAGCGGTCCCCTTTCATACACTAACAATGTATTGAATTCAAAAATAATATACTTCGACGTAAAGGTACAATACGACTTTAAATACAAACCGTACAAATTATCATGTAAGTATTAAGTTTTGTATATAATTTTATGACATGCCCATAGGAGGACTGGTTATTATTAAACTTTTCTTAACTTAGTACTGTTAAATTAACTATGAAAAATACATTGTGTAGTCCTGATACATTTATAAGTGTATCATATCGGTATAAATGTGTATTTTATTTCTTACTACGTCAGAAAGTATTTTGTTTTGTTTTTCCTTTCAGTAAATTAATTATTCTTTAAAATATTTTGTTCTTTTCTACATACTCGCGCCCTCCTTTTAGGGTTATCACGCCCCACAGTTTGAGAAACGCTGGGTTAAGATGCAATCTAAATTTGTTGAGGCATAAAGTCGTAACTGCGGTATTCTAGTGCTCAAGGAAACGGACTCGTGGCCTGTGCGTCATGAGTTCAAGCCTAGTACCGATGAAGACCCACCACACAGAGGAGGCCAATGCACATTAACTATGGCTAGGTTTAAACATCTTCCCGTTGGTTCTGTGTGGAAGTTAGGAGAAGGTGTTGTAAGCTCACGTGTCATCCTCGTCACTTGACCAGGGCTCAAATTTACGTAGTCCATCACCAAAGCCTTCGCCGACTAGCTGTTTAGTGCAAAGTTAATATTCACTCACTCACTCACACATGGTCATAAGACATCCGATGACTCAAAGACTTGTTTTCCATTCGAAATTGAAGCTTTAAATCAACCCTTGTGGGGCAGAAGTTTGAGGATGGAATGCCATCTCATATGTCTTTTTTGTCACTTTGTCAAGGTTCAACATTACTAAATCTGTTGCCAATAGCCCTCGTGTTTCTTCTGAATATAACGTAAACTAAAATCCATAGAAGCGAAACGTTTGCAGATTTTTTATGGAAATAATTAATGTTGAGCTTTGAGAGCTACGAGTATGGGGAAAATGCTACAAATCTGTAGACAAACACCAAAGGAGTTATCAGAAATTGTGTTTGATTTTCTCATTTTTAAGAGAAAAGGGGAACACCTTTTATTTAATTTCAACTAATACAATTTTTAACTACCACAGAATGTATACATATTTAAAATATTTTAATATCTTTTAAATGTAGCAAGAATTTTTCAGCGTTTCTGCCTTTCAATTTCAACTCCCTCTCTCTCTCTTACCCCTCTCAACAAGCTATTTTTTCAGAAAAAATATTCTGAAACTTACCACAAAGTGTAACCTCATTTTATTGGATAAATCTGCATATTTTCCTAAATGTTAAGAATTAAGAATTTTGAATTGTTGCTTAAATATGAAAGAATGCAACCTAATGAAGAATGCAATGCCTACTAATATAATAAAATGCTTCATATATTTGTTAGTTTTTAGTAACAAGTTAAAACTCTCCGGCTGGGTAGCGTAGTTTGTTTGTCCCTGATTTTCTGCACACAAAATTGCGGGTTCAACTCCGGTCCAAATCTGTGAACTTTCATGATGCAGAGAATCGACAGCGGCCATGTCGTAGGATTATACGGCATGTAAAAGATCCCTAAAGTGTCTCCTTTGCTTGGGTGCTCTCAGCAAAATTAAATCCTAGTACAAGATCGCATCGTCAAGCGCTCCGGTACCCTCTGGGGAGTAAACTGGGCGTGACAATTACTTGCGGTAATTGGTATCGCCTATACGGTGCAGCTCTAAAAAGTGATACCAGATTCTGGGGAATGTACTAGGTCTGCGAAGGTTAAATATTAATGTGCAGCCACATTAGAAAAAAAAACTACGGGCTACTACAGGAGGAAATTCATCTTTTAAGGAATACCATAAAGTGTAACATAAATTATGTTATCCCCATTTATAGAAGGGCAACCAAAACCCATATATTTAACATTAATAAATGTTCTTAATCAGGCTCTACATAGTTTTCTAGCCACCCAGCCAGTATGGTGGATATGTCCTTCGGCTTGTAACCGAGTGGGCTCTGGTTCGAATCCCGAATAAGGCATGGATGTATTTTCGGGGAAAAGAAGTCGCCTGTAATGGATTCCCGTCTCGAATGGAAAGCAGCGCACCCCTTCTGTTTATGCTGGATCATCGTTTGTGTAATAAAAAGTCTATATTCTTCTGTGAAATCGTACTGTATGTTTCTGTTCGTCTATCTTTCTCTCGCCTTTCATATGTACACCAGCATGAAACATACAACAGCAACAACACAGTTTTTTAAAAATGAAACAATAAAAATGGTCAGTTATCAATACTGAAGTAAATGAAATGAAATTGCTTTTTTATTGTATTTTCTACTGAACTTTATTTTAAATAATAAAACATCGTCAAAACTATTTTCAGATTTCTCAATTTTTCATTTTGTGTTTCTAATTTTGATTGCCTATAAATAACTAATATATTTTGATTTCTTTTATAATTATATCATAAGGGATAGACAACTATAATAGTTATTTTCTTTGAAAATTAGTACAAAATCAGTGATTACTATGTATTCTTTAGCACAGACTTTATGTACTTATATATTCAAGTACATTATTTATATAATTTAGCAGAAAACTAGAATCAGGCTGAACTTCGATACTGCCTGAAAGGATAGATGTACTTTCAAAATGTTCTCAGTAATTTGAAATTATATGAAATGCACAAATTTCTTTTGTGCTGCAGCAGCCGAAAGTTACATCACATTTTGTTAATAACTACATTTACAACTTTCTCAGGAAAATAATCTAAAGCCTACGATTTTGGAATGGTTTTAGAAAAATAAATTATATTCGTTTGAAGAAATATCAACGGAAAAATTAATTTCAACGAAATTTTTCTTCAAATATTGTTCTTAAGACAAACATTTGTTAATATCGCAAGAACTGTATAATTAAATTTTAATTCTTGATAAAACAAATAAAACTTGGAAAGTGTACAATATAACAATATAAGAATTTAAGCTTATAATTCAAAATCAACTTTTCCCTTTACGAAACCATACTAAATAGAAGTAATTAATATACCCTTGCAGTGATTTATCTCTAATCTTTTAAAATTTTTATTCAGTAAAAGTAACTATTTTATTATTATCGTTCTAAACTACGACTTACTAGAACTTTCGATGATTTTTGATTATACATATTTGTAGGAACGCATGCACTTACTGCGTCGTTCTTTTATCAACTGAAGATTAACAGCTTTAAGATTTTTTTGAATAATTGATAGTTTATGAAAATTTCCTTTGGAAACAACACAGAGGTTCTTCGTGGTAAAACTCACAAATTCGAGCTCTCATAAAAATGTCGAGTGACATAGATAGCACCTAAGCTATTACCTAGTTCTCTAAAACTCAGCACTAGACATACTTGTGATTATAAATTCGTATTATAATACGGGATTAGCTATGGTATACTACAGCATAAACTTGCTTATGGAATTTGGAAAAACTTCGTTTTTTAAAATATTTTGACCAAATTAAATTAGATTAATCATCAAGTGTAAAATACTAATGGCACGCTGAATGTATAATTTATTTTACTGAATTCATCAGGTGGTTTGATTGTGAAAAGTAGCAGCACCTTAAAAATATGAGCAATCGTACGGCTACAATAAGCCTCTTAAAAATATTCTCCAATACTTATCATAGCCCTTATTTAAAAAAAAGTATTTTACTTGAAGTACATTCTATTTTATTGCAAAATACTTCCTTTTATTCAAGTTAAAAATGTTAGCATATGATTGCCTTGGAAAAGCTAAAACCTAGTAATTTAACTTTACCCTAAATTCTTCAAGAAAATCAGAGAACTTTTGGTACTTAACACCACTCAGCCCTTTTCATCATCAGCAACAACAGGTTTTAATTAAGCGTTTTAGTTTCACAGACGTGTTGAGAAAATCGTTCATTAGCTTCCAAAAGAGAAATCTAATTAAGTTCTGCCTCTCTACGCAATATATCCATACCCTTAAAGAAGCCTTCGTATCTGCCATCCATAGCAGTAAACAGGTTCCGTGGGAAGATCATTTTCTACGCAACATGTATTTAAGTGAGGCTTTGTTTGTGATATTATAGTTTTTAAAACACGGGGGTGTAAAGAAAAATTACTAAAACATTTTTGTTACAAGAACTTGTTTTTTTTGAGAAGCAAGGTGCTGTTAGATTTGTGGGTGCTCTCTGATGTGTGTTACAATCTCTTATTTAGATGTGAACTTTTCTCTAACAGTTACTATGCAATTTGTTTTCCTTCCATTTTTTGTCAAATGAATTGAATACTTTTATAACAATTAGAGAAAATTACGAATAACTCTAGTTTGTCATTTTTGAAGAATATTTTTCTTTTTATGGATCTTCAATCATTAGTATTCATATATATTTGCCATGTTAGGCCTCTCATTTAGCAAATTCGATAAGTAAATTGGCAATATAATTCATAAAAATGAGGGTATATCTAGCTGGTACTTATAAATGTATTAATGTGTTTTGTAGAGTAGTTCAAAGAGTCGAGACTCAATTGGGTTCCAAAATTCAGAACCAAAAAAAAAAAAAAAAATCCCGATCCGCCTGTAAGTTACTGTTTTGAAAAATGTTGCGATGCTTAGCTTATTGAGAAACAATATTGAGCTTCAGATCGATTTATATTTTTTAAGCTGCATATCAGGGATATCTATATCTAACAGTATGGTAGGCAGTCTTCACAAATAAAGACATGCGTATGTATATTATTTTCGTCAACTACACAGCAGTTTCGGTTTACTATAGTAGAGATATTACGTTACCTAGGTTAAAAAGCAATTGTTGCAGGCAAGCAAACATTTTAGTCTAATAACTTGAATCGTTTGGCTAGTACGTATTGAGAAAATCTATACATATACGGTGATAATAATTGAAGTTAGTTCCAAAATGTTATAAAAAAAGAATCACTAATCAGAATGGTGTGAAATTTGAAAAGAATAATATTCAAGAAGAGAAAAATTGTATGGCCTAAAAATAGTTATTCCAAATTTCAACAACAGATGGCGCTGTGAGCATTATAATTTAAAAGGGTTCAATTAAACAAGACAGTGAATCGTAAAACAATAGCTAAGGTGTAAGTTACACGTTAAACAAGTATGCTGTTTAGTGTGCATGAGTGTTCAGGTGTGATACTGTTACTTACGTAAGCGCACCCACTACGACAAGATCATATAAACTCGGATGGGAAAAATCGGATTTTAATAGTCCCGAGGCCAAAAGCCGCATGAAAATCATCCATTAAATCGGTTTTTAAATTTCGCGAGACTGGCGTAAAACATGTCCAGGATTCTGTCTACCATTGTCTGCAACAAGTGTAAATCTAGAAACAGATTGTTTCACAACTGATTGAAGTGTCTCCGGGTTATGTTCAGAATATGCTGCGTAATGCATAATTTCAATTCAGCTAAGTATGCAATCGTAGTACTTAAGATAACATATTTCTGTTGGCCCCACAGTCAGAAGTCACACGGCTTAAGATCAGGTAATCGGGGAGGCCAGAAAAAAAGTGGCTGATAATCCTATCATTTTCAAAATGCTCCTTCAGCATCTGCTTCACTGGATTTTCAATATGCGGAGGAACACTACCTTGCATAAAAATGATCCCATCCACTCAACCTCGCTGTTGAAGATCCGGAATTACGTGGTTGCGCAAAAGACACTCATAGCGCTGATCAGTGCCGATAACGGTAACAGGAACAAAAGCACCTGTCTTCACGAAAAAAGTGTGACCTTATGATTAAGGATTCCGTAAGCTTGCACCACACAGTGACCTTTTCAGGATGAAGTGGTACTGGTTGAGTTGTAAATAAAATTCTCTGTTGCCCATATTCGGCAATTCTGTGTATTGATATATCCTGTCAGATGGAAATGGTCTTCGTCTGCCCACAAAGTTTTCCACGGACATTCACTGTCTACTTATACGAGCAAGAAATTCTAATTAAAATGTGTCTTTTGTAGGCAGGTCAGAAAGAAACAACTCATGCACAGGGCTAATTATGTATGAATAGCATTGCAGGATTTTTCACAGAATTTTATGCACCCTGCTTACAGCTCTGTCCAGTGTTCAGGCAATTTTCGGGGCACTGCGCGATTGCAAAGCATCGCTCGACTCCTCCGGCACTGCTGTGGCAAATACCATCGAATTGACTCTTTGCCTCCCTCTACCAGATTGCACATGAAAATAACCTGTCTGTTCAAATTTTTGATTTATTTTCTCCAGACCCTGGGAAGTCCTCGGACCAATGCCGTTGAGTGTCCGAAACTTCTGCAGAGCTATTGGTGCACAGTCATTATTATTGTAAATAAGTTTTACAAGCAGAGTGCAGTCCTTCAGTGAGAAAGTCATGGCGAAATTCGCAGACTTTAAATGCGGAAATGTTGTACCCGGTGTTTTTATAACAATTGAAATGATTCGGACTAACAGGTATTTTCATCTACATATTTTGACGCTTACAGCGCCATCTGTTGATAAAATTTGCAACTATTTTTTCTTATGGCATACGTTTTCCAAATTCTTTAACAATATTCCCTTCAAATTTGACTTCATTATGATCATTAGTTCTTTTTTATAGCGTTTTTAAACTTTAACTTAAATTATAATCACCTGGTTTCAAAATGGATGTTTGTATATATGGCTTCGCGTCACTTCAACATCGTTCAACCGGTCTCTATGGAGCTTGCTTTGTGTATGTATTTTGTTGTGGAAAAGTTTATTGTGTTATCTTCTTTGTTGCAGCTCTCCACCAAATGGTGCTATAGCACATCAACTTCTTTCCCTTTCAACCAGCCACTTTCAAAATTGGCATGCATATGCATTTTTTCATGGAGAATTCGATTTGTTATTCACTTTGTTGCAGCTCCCCACCAAAAGGTGCTGTAGAATTCCAACTTCTATATCGGGTAACCGATTTCTATGAAAATTGGTTCCCTATTGTATTTGAAAACGAATAATGTATTTGTTGTATTCATAGCTGTGAAGTCATTTTTCAACATATTTTTTAAAAATAAATCTTAAAAGCGGTGATTTGCAGTAACCTAGAAAGTATACAGTATTATAAAAAATAAGTATGGAATAATCAAAAGAATCTAACACTGATCATATTTCATACTTTGTATTGGTAAAAATTTATAATAAAAAATGAGTCGGTTTCGATGATGATGATTTTATGTACTGATATCGATATCTGCAGTTGTGAGTAATTTCAATAATCATTAATAGTAAATTTAATGCTCTATATATTATAACATCTCGATGCACGCTCAGTACAGCAACTGATAGAGAATTTATTGCTTAACTAGCTTTTACCCGCGGCTCCGCTCGCGTTGATGTCTTTAAATAAATGTCAAAGTCGCAATCATTATCATTAGAAAGTAAATATTATAATATGGTAATTTTTTTATTGCTTGACTAAAATCAATAAAATTTAAAAATTCTAAAATTTTAATTCAAATTATTTTTTTATAATTCTTCTTTTTTCCTTTTCATTTCCCTCCCTCCTCCGTACGTCGTTTAAATTTTCAATGTTGTTTTTATGGACAATAATGCAAAACTTTTTATGAAACTGTCAATTAATATTACCATAGAACTTTTAATATCACGCGCGCGCAATTCGCTAAAACTTTATTTCATTTCCCTCTTTAAAAAGTGGGAGAAAATTTGCATTAAAATATTTGGGATTGTCGGAATAGAGAACTTCTTAGCCAACTTGGCGATATTTCTCAAAGTTTGAGTTAGACATTCAATAAACTTAACGCAATAAATGTTAGACATTTAATAAAAAACCATCTAAAAAATTGCTTTTTGTGAAGATGCCAAATTACACTATGTTTCAGTTATTTGTTACAAATGTGAGAAAATTTTTATTAAAAATTCCATTATTGACCAAATGCATAATTTTGCGCCAATTAGTAAGCAACTCCACGTTTACCACAAGTTCCAATGTTGGAATAAATAAAATATATCTTATGTATCGTATTGCTTTATTGGTGAAAGAATTTTTAAAATGAGCCAGGTTCGAGATTAGCGAACAAACAGACAGACAGAAGAAACAGACAAAAAAAAAATTAGATATAAGTACCGAATACTTTAAAGCGAGTAAAAGCTGTAAAAATTACAAACAACACTCAATTATTTATATAGATTATACATCACTATTCCACAAGCACAAATGTTTGGTCAGAGATTATAAATCTGCTTTAGTATGCGAGACCAGATGACTTGAAAGTCATTATCAGAGTAAATAAAACTCCATCAAATGAGCATTGAACACTCTTCAAAGCTCCAATGGTTCCTGAAGTAGCAGCTGTATGTGTCGAAACAGAAATTACCCTACGAGATATTGTTACAAGCAAGCGAGATCAAACCAATCAACGTGTTGCTGAAACAATCGGTCGTACCCTTGCACTTCAATTCGAATACTCTTTCCACGAGAAGATGGATATCATCTTGAATTGTATCAAATTAATTTCACTACGGAGGCTGTAACTTTAAAATATGTCAGCTGTATGGACTTCTATACACACCGCATGATTCGAGCTAAACAGTTCCTCCATTTTCTGAAATGTCGTCAACGTTTTCTACAATTCATTGTTGACATGAAAGCCAAAGTTGAAAACAACGACTTATTACTTTCGTTACAATCAATCGAAACTTGGAGCCAAAGAGTATATTCATTTACGAGATACAGTCGTAAATGATAAAGAATCTGTTAATATTGGGCAAAGGTTTATACTTCCGTCTTTGCCCACTGGAAGTCTAAAATACATGCACGTATATGCTCAGGATTCTTTGACATACGTTCGTAAATATGGACATCCAGATCTATTTATCACATTAACATGTAAACCATTTTGGGAGGAAATTAAAGACCTGCTCTTGCCTGGACAGCAGTCATTTCATCGACATGACCTTAGAGTGAGAGTTTTCAAACAAAAAATTGATACATTTTATGGATCTCTTTACAAAGAACTAACCATATGCGGAGAAATTCGCTGCTGGAAATATTCCAATGAATGGCAGAAAAGAGGTTTATTTTCTGCCCATATCTGTATTTCGTTGATTGAAAAACTTATTCCCACTCAAATTGACGGTATCATTAGAGCTGAACTACCTTACAAAGAAAACATCTGGGATTATTTTAAATTATCAAGAAAAACATGCTGCATGGACCATATGGGCTACATAACCCACAATTCACCCTGCATGAAAGACTGAAAACTGGCTGGGCAACGTCTGCAGGGTTCAGCTAGCAAAATACACTTTACTACTCTTTTACTATAGAATCAACGCACTAGAGAATAATCATCCGTAACCAAAATTGTAAAAAAAAATCTTTTTTTCCCACATTTCTAAAGAATAACTCTGGTGTTCACAAAATTAAGAAAATTTTCAGATTTGGTTGATAATCTCTGAAACAACTGGTTAGAGTTTGATTAAATTTGGTTTGTACATAGGATTGATATACTGCAAAGAAATAGCCATTTATCTGTTTTTATATGCACGCTTGATCTTGCGTAACATGCAACGGAATCGGAAGGTATGAAACAACTGTTGCAGGCGTTTGAAACTTCAAGAAATCACCACGAATATGTATAATATACTTGGTTCTACTACAAGAAGATCTATGTCCACGATATATGTAGAAAAAAATTCTCGTGTTGAAACTAATAATTACTACAATGTGCATGATATGCAGAGCGAAGTTTTTCAAAGGAATGTTTAATATTAGATGTGGGCAATCTAAGAGACTTTTCTTTTTCTATACTTAGCTGAGATCTCTATTTTGTAATTAAAGAAGCCGCGGCAAAAACTCCATTTCTGCAAAGGTAGGATACTGAAAGTGAAGGATCTGACTTAAGAAATGGATGATAGAGGAAATAAACATTTAATTTAATAAAAAATTATTTCGCAATCTATTTCAAATTAAAAACTAGAAAGTAAAATAACATAATACGCGTATCCTATTACTTAAAAATAACTTAATTAAAATATCTATTACATAAAAATAATATTACACGAACTTTAATACTTTTCATGATAATTTGAATGCTTTATGAATAAGGTCGTATTGTAACTTTAGCAACTAAGTACATTAGTAATGCATTCAAAACATTGTTGTTGTAAAGGTGTGGGATGCGATGAAATTATGATTGAAAGTGTTTGAAGGCTTTATATATATATAGCTGAATATACATAATATCTTTTAGCTTGAGTGGCATTACACATGTACTGTTATATTACATTACTTTTTGACTTGTAACGTTGAAATTGTACGTATCGTGAAAAAACAAAGTATATTATACTAACGTCTCTCAACAACAGTGAATTTCTTCACTTTCTACAGATCATCTTTGTTTATCTTTGGACACTGAGTCAGACTATGTACTGACCTATAAATATATCACAATACATTAGATATTACCAATTTAGAGGTGCAATTTTGTTGAGCACAATTATAGTGGAGGTGAAAACATTTTAGCTAGAAACTCTGTGAGTGGTAACACTGAAGTGTAGAGATGATATCTGATTGCTGTAATATATCAAGACAAAATCTTTTTCATATACTTATTTAAACCTGGAGTGGTTGCGCGGAGCACAGAGTCACTCCAAGATCACGAAATCTTTAATTCTGTTAAAATTATTTATTTGTTACCATTGACCTTGTTAGTATGGTCCTATATACCAGTCTTCATGGGAACTGAAGTGTATTTGCCACATATCTCTCTCTTTTTGGAGAGTGACAAGCATTTATTTACAGTCTTAAGGTACTTGGAGTGACTAAGTTCCCCGAGAGACCACTTTTGTTCCAAAATATTTTCTATGGACCGGCTCCTTTTTTCCCTCCGTTTTACACGTATGCAAGTGTATGTGGTTGTATTGCAAGGAGAAAAAGAGAATAAATAAGAGAAAATCCTCTGGAATAAGTAAATTCTTCGCAATCATACACTGTCAATGTTATTTTGTTGCATTCCAAAGCCTTCGGAATAATTTTATGGATAGCAATGGACATAAAAGATTGTATTTTGTAAGGACGTATATATACATCCGGGAAAATTTACGCACTGGCTGAGCGACACGTTTATATACGCCGGTGACACTTAAGAGGTAAACGTCGTATTGTAGCTTTAGCGTCAGAGTACCGTATTATCAAATTTAATACAATGCTATTGTATGGAGGGGTAAAGTCGATGAAAATTATGATAGAATATTGCGTCACAAGTATTGAAAGTTTTATAAGCACTATCATAAGTGCACCACAAGACACACAGCGCCCGTCAAAAAGTCACAAGCAAGAAAAAGTTCAATGTGATAATTATCGATAGTCCAAAGACGGAAAAAAAAACTACAAGAACTTAAAGCAAAATATGGCAGTTTTGCCTATAAATATCATTTCTGTGATTGTTCGTGACACGAGTTTTAAATAATTCGACGGACCAAGTCTTTCGATTACTTTTTAATGAACTTAGCAATAACAATTAAAAAGTTTTATGTAAATGGTTGTGGGTTTCGTAGTAAGAGCAGTTTTTAACTACGTCAGTAATTGCCGGCAGTTATTCAGCTTCTTCCGAGTGTTACATACGGACGGTAGAGGGCGCACGCAGGCACCAACAGTGATATTAGCGAAAAATGTCGGTGATTAAATGTGATTGGTGATTAATGTTATTAAATTCACCCATATTTAAAACATTTTAAATGTTTGATTGGGTTTTTTCTCCAATTGTCAAAGAAAATTGAAAAGGCATTAAGTAAGGGTTTAGGCTTTAGGTAAGTTTTCATTCTCTTAAATAAATTATTTACTGGTATTATGATATTTATCGTGGACAGTAAAAATAATCATAAAAAAATAGATTGGGGTGATTTTATCACCCCACGAGACCACTGACAATAGTATAAAGTGCGTGACTGCTCCCTGGTTAATATGATGATTTTTAATCAAGTAATCTCAGTTGAAACAAATTAGTGCATTAGTTTTACAATTATGTCATTAAATGAAGTAAAACTATTCGAACTGTTATTTTTCTGATAAAGGAAGTATCTTGAGACATTTCCGGTGATACATGCTTATAAAATCTAGATTACAGCAAAGCAAAGAAAAATATGTGAATACCTTGATAAACAAAATTTTAAAAAATTAGTCAAACTGTGTTTCGTGCTCTAGTGCTTAAAATATGTGTTCTTTTGTAAATGATTACGATAAAAATGCTTCAATAGTTTTATGGGAGTATATATATAATACATGTATATAGTAACTCTTTTAAATCATAATTATATTGCTTTATACTATTCGTATCACTTTGAAAATTATTTTGTTCCACCAAGTAATTTTTTTAATTACTAGACGAATTTTATATTTTTATATATATTTATATAAAAAACAGCTAAAAGACTTTGACTTAAATAACTGTATTATCATTAAAATACACATTTCTTGAATTTTGAAAAGTTTTTAGATGCATATAATGTATATCTAGACATGCATAGGTATTTTGATAGATACATCTTAAGATAATTAGTTTTTATACATGAATTGTTACAAAATATCATTTGATCTGATGAGGAAAAACTTATTCATGTAACTCATGTCATTAAACGTGATGTAATAAAATCGAACTTAATAAATATCGGGGCTTAATGGATTAAGTATAAGAGAAAAAATTGAAGAAGGATAACCGAGAAGTGAAAAACGATCCAAAAGACATCGTAAACTTGTTAACTATACCTAATTGGATGTTTGGTTTCCTTCCATTAAACTCAAGGAATGTTGACGTTAACAGAGGATTGTTTTAACCTTGGGAACTGAGATTCTATGTCAGAAATAATGGGATGACAGGTTATTAAAAGGTAAATGAATTATTTTTGAAGGAAAAAAATGTTTTATTTTTTTAGTCTCATCTAAGTACTCTTAAATCTCATAATATGCTTCTACATAACAATTTGTTTTGTGTTGTTTTATGAAAAAAACTTATTGTTTGGATGTAATTGTAATTATTATTATTCTGTTTTTTTATTAATATCCCAACTGTATTTTCATTATTAATGTGCTTTGCATGTTTATTTATATGCTATATTTAATTTCTATTCAATTCTTAGTATCAGTTAAATTTCTACTTTATATGTATTTCCTGTAAAATAAATAGCTTTATTTTAGTTCCTTTTAACAACGCCATGACTGTGTGTGTGTGTGTATTCGAGTTGTTTGTTTTTTGTTTTGAGTTGCCTGTGTAATATAATCTGTGTGGAATATTCTGTTGCTGTTCTGTCTTTCGCTAGAAGAGGTTCTCACCGCACGATAGTGCTGGCATTTGTCTAAATCTTTTTACCCTTAATTAAAGTTGTTGTTTAAAAGCAAGAGTCACATTTACTCCTGTGTGGCGGACACTTATATTAACCATTTCTGAATCAAAAATTCTTTCTCCTAGTACATACCATTTGACCTTTAATTAACAATTGCTTTCAAACAATAGGCTCGTAAAAGCTAAATTTGGCAAACGCTATAAATTAAACTAATTAAACCTTAAGGGTCCAAGTTATTTTTTCGATTAAAGCTTATGAAACAAAACGCATTTTTAATTTAAGATAAAATTAGAAAAATTGTTGTGGTTTATTCCTCATTAGTTTTTTTTTTCCATTAAAAAATGCTGATCAATAAATGGATTTCCGAACAAATGACAAAACAAATAAATTTTTCTGAAAATATTTCATATTTCGCAATAGTTTGAAAAGCAACTATTTCAATAAATGTTGTGGCAATATCTTTGATTTCAGCACTTTTGCAGAGAATGTGTCTTCACATCAAATCAAGCTTACAATAATATCCCGTACAGAAGGTTTTCAAGCTGATTTTTTTATTTAGTCTATACTGTAGAAACTAATTTGTAATGATCTTAT
>BMAO01017583.1:0-36998 GCA_019973975.1 Trichonephila clavata
AAGATATCATTATGATACAATTATCGACTTTATATAAAGGAAATTTCTTTTCTGTAATATGATTAGCCCAGATTTCTCAAACTATGGGGCATGACCATCTAAGGGAGCATGATAACCCTACATAAGGGGTGAGCATATCAAAAATTAAATATTATTTTTATAAAAAAAATAATCTTTTTTATAAATTTCAAAAAATAATTATATTTTTTTAATAATATTATCATTTTTTTAAAATTATATTATCTTTTTATAAATTTCAATATTATAAAAATAATTTTTATAAATTTCAGTACTCTATACAATCATCTTAAGGCAGTGCTTCTCAAACTGTATACACGTGCCGCCCAGTTTTCAATCATGATTTTCATCGCCACCCTCCCCTTCCGTACAATAGCAATGTATTGAATTCCATAATAATATACTTTGACGTAAAGCTGCAATACGACTTTAATTATAATCCATACAAATTATAAAGATAAACATTAAATTTTGTATAAAATTTTATGACATGCCACAGGATCATTTGTAATTATTAAACTTAGAACAGTTAAATCAATTATGAAACACGTTGTGCAGTACTGATACATTTATAAGTGTATTATAACAGTATAAATATGTATTTTATTTTTATTATGTCAGAATGTATTTTGTTTGCTTCCTTCAGTAAATTAATATATTTTTTAAATAATTTTTTTGTTTTCTTTTCGATATACTTACGCCCCCTCCCCCCCTTGTAGGGTTATCACGCTTCCCTAGGGGGCATGACCCACAGTTTGAGAAACGCTGTCTTAAGGTATGGACTACCCGAAATTCGCCGTTTGGAGGAAATTTCCGAAACTTCTTTTATGCTTTTTTTTTTTTTTAGTCCAAACATTTAAAATTCCAAAAACACTCTATTTTTGTTTCTACGATAGTTAGAAGCAAAGTTCTAGCATAATTAGTAAACCGGAAATGGAGTTTACAAGACCGGAAGTAGATACCTACAAAAATTATATTTAAGATATTGAATTGAAATTTTAAGAGCATGTTTTATTTAGTTCTATCTGTGTTTTGAATCAAAATCTAATTTCTGTGTGTATATTTATGTACTTTGTTGTTGTTTTTTATTAAAAAAATCATTAATTTTTTTTAAAAAAAAAAACGGGTTTTTGCATAAAATTTGGCATGTTTAAAAAAACTTTCAAAAGTATTATGAATCTTTTAATTCCTAAAACATAAAAAGATGTTGTTTACGTACTGTATAAATATTATTTGAATACATTTTTTAGAATTTTGTGTAACTGCAGTTTTTCATCAAAATTTCACTTAAAACGATAAATGTTATAGTCTATAAAACTCGCCAGAAAACAGCAAAAGTCTTAAAAAATGTCCGAATTATTTAAACATGGAGCTAAAGATAGCTTGACCTATAAATTTGGTGAGTTCAAAAAATGTACAATTAGTAGAAACAATTTTATACTGCATTAAAATCTTCAAATGCATTTTCTGGAAACTATGTTTTTCAATTTTTTGCTTCACGATAAAGTTCACTAAAGGATTTCTTTTTCAGATATTCAATTGAATTTTTCAGAAGATGCTTTATTTAGTTTTATCTCCAGTATAGACGATAATCTAATCTCTCTGTATATATTTATGCATTTTATTGCACTTTTTGTAAGAATATAACATTAGTTTTTTGTAAAAAATTGAGTTCTTGCATAAAAAAAAAGAAAATATTTCAAAAACTTTCAAAAGTATTAGAAATCTTAAATCTCTAAGAACAGATAAGGATGTTATTTATGTACTATATGAATATTATATAAATATGTTAATTAGAATTTTCAATACAAGGTTTACCATAACTGCAATTTTTCACTAAAATTTCACCTAAAATTCCCAATATATACAAATTGCTTTAAATTTTGTCGAAATTGTACTTGAATTCCTAGTTTTATTCCCCATTTCAAATTTTTAAAAAGTGTTTATTTAGTTGAAAATTTATATGTTTCAAAAAAAGTGCACCGAAAGTAGTCACATACCTTTAATATTCTCAACTAGTTCCCATCAGCTCGCATTCTTTATGGCATCCTGGGGATGGTAACGTGTTACTTATCAAGTATTTAATATCTGGCTTTAGATTGTATACATGATTGTAATTTGTTTGAATTCTTTAGCAAGCATAATTTTTTTATATTATTTCAATAATACTGTGATATTTTTTTAACCTTCTTATTCCTTTATTTTGATTGTTTATTTATTTTATTCCAAGTATGTATTTTTGAATATTTTTGTATTAGACTACTATATTGCAAAAGAGGAAGATTCGTATCATCAAACTAGTTCAACTTCACTTATTGAATCCTAAAGCCTTTTTTTTTCTAATGGGGCTGCGCATTAGTATTTTAAACCTTTGCAGACCTAGTACCTTCCCCAAGGAGCTGGTATCACTTCTTAGCGCTGCACCATATAGGCGATACCAATTACAGCAAGCAATGTTGACGCCCAGTTTTCTCCACAGAGGGAGGCACCTGAGCTCATCCTAAAGCCTAAAACCAGCAGTCACAGAGATTGCAGTTAAAATGACTACAAGGAATCACTTAAACCAGTGTTTCTCAAACTGTGGGGCGCGCCTCACTAGAGAAGCGTGATAACTTCATAAGAGGGGCGCGAGTATATTGAAATGTCGAAAATAAAAATAAAATTATTTAAAGAATTATTAATTTACTGAAAATAGCAAAACAAAATATATACATTCTGACACAATAAAAAGTAATATTTATAATAATTATAAATGTATCAGCGTACTTCCAAACATTTTTGATAATTAATTCATCAATACTAAATCAAGAATAAGTTTTATAATTATTATTGACTTCTATGTGCATGTCTTGCACGGCAAAGATTTTCAAAGGAAGGTTTAATATTATATATTGACACACACTCTAACATATATTTTTTTTTTCAATATTTAGCTGAGATCTATATTTTGTCTCAGCCACGGCAGAAAATCTGTTTTCCCAAAGGCAGGATGTTTTAAATGTAGGATTAAACTTCAGAAATGGATGATTGAAGAAATAAATATTTAATTTAATTAAAGAATTATTTTGCAATCAGTTCCGGTTTAAAAGTCAGAAAAGAAAAGTAATATAATACTTTCCTATTGATTAAATGTAGCTTACTTAAAATATATATTACTTAGATATTAAAAGCAACATGAACAAAATTTAAAACTTATCTTCATAATTTGTGTGGTTTATAAATACGACCGTATCGTACTTTTAGGGTCAAAGTCTATTATTATTGCATTCAATACATTGTTATTGTAGGAGGGGGGATGATGAAAATTATGATTGAAAATTGGGTCGAAAATACTGGAAGTTTGAGAAGCACTGACTTAAACGATAAACTGTAATGTGGAGGATTTGTTGGTAGATTGGTCGCTTTGATGACAGTGGCATCCTTGTATAAGAAAGGATAACGAATGACGCTCATTCATCACTCCATATCTTCTATGCTGGTACAGTGACATTAGAATTCTATAACGGTGAGATTCTCGAACCCTATGTACAACTCTTTCGAGAAGCTGCGGGTGACCAATTCAGTTTTATGGACGATTTTCGACGATTGTATGGATGAAAATGGTATTTACCGTATGGTGTTGAGAAGGAAGTATCTGGACCTCAACCCCATGAATCATTTCTGAGGTTCTGTAGGAAGAGTCACTTCATGACAACAACCCCCTCCAAAGACCCTTCAGGCCTTTTTGAAAGAATGAGAGAATTATATCATTTTAATAAATAGCATTTTTAACATTATGAGAGTACATTATGATGCTTGTATAGGTGTACAGGGTGGCTACATCTCTTATAGTGTGAGCAACAGAGCTATGACGCATCCTGTTTTGTGCAATGTCGCTTTCATTTGCATGTCAACCCACAATTAACTCCTGTGCAATAATTTTTGTTGCCATTTGTTTTTGTTACTACTGATAATAGTACATCAAATTTTCATGCATCAATTCGAATTATTGTTGAAATATTTCCTTTTTTTTTAATGTATTTTTAAAGTTTAACCTAAATGGCTAAAAGCATAATGAGGCATCCCTTATTCAGAATTCAGAATTTAAAAATACAAATAATCTATCTATTCATAGAAATTCCTAAAAATAGTTTTAAGCTTTTAGAGATCAATCATTTGGTAGAAACATAGCTTGGAGGTGCTGTTATCTGAAATTCAATCTAAGCCAGTTGTTAAAGCTCAAATGTTCCTTACGAAGGTTTCCAGAAGTAGCTTCTAGCAATGTGTCGATTTTTGCTATCGATTTTTCTTGTTTTACTCGAAGACAGAATCACTCTACTGTTCTAATATCCGGTGTTTAAGACAACAGCCTGAAGGAATGTTTTAGTTCTATTGGAATATGTGCTTTTACTTTTTTTAGATACCTTTTTTACTTCGCGTCTACTTATTTTTTGCTTGATTCTTTCTCTAAGAATTAGTCCTATTGTTATGGGACTTAGATCTTCTAAAATTATTCGTCAAAAAATTTAGTCAGTTCATGTCAAACAATTTACAATGTATTTATTGGATGTTTTTAGAGTTATCAAAAGAATTTTCAGGAATTATTTGTGTGAAAGAAGTTTCATAGACAAAACTTCTTCTGAGTCGATCATATCTTTAACAAAATGGGGTTAACATTTAAAAATATAAAATAATGGTTTCTTTTAATCTAAAAAATTTTGGTAAACAAAATAGAACATCAAACTTTAATATTTATATTTCACCATAAATGTGATATGAAGCGCATATCACTTCAAAGTGGAATAATTTGTCCTTAAAAGGAGTACTTCCAAATTCTCGGTTTTTATGGCTACATCATTCATGAAATTAAGGATTTCTTTTCTTTTTAAAATATTAGTTATTGACATTTTTATGTAATAACTTAAACTTGCTCTTCAAAATATAGTTTTTAATTAAAATGCACAAATGCCTTCATCTATTACTGAAAAAATGAAGTCAAAAATACTTTTTGAAACTTCTGACCATCATCTGTTTCGGTCAACTCACAATGCCTTACCTTCTGTACACTTCGTGGACGAAGTACAAAAATGAATTGACAACATTATAGCATCATAATATTGAAAGATTTTCAGATGATATAGGTGACACTTGAGTTCTCTAGTACAAATACTAATTGGTGTGTGGTTTAGTAAAATTTTTATCGTATGTATTTATATATGAAATGAGGAAAAGATTTCATCGGATATGCCAAATTTTTAAAATTTAGCTTTCTACAAATATAAATGAATAATAAAATCTAAAATAACGAAAAAATAATATTATTAATTTTACTTCGATTCATTATTACATTTAAATCAATATCTTAAGAAATCTACTGCTTCTATTTTACCAACTGATTTCCTTATCACTGATTCAAGCATTTATACAAAACTTCAGGAAGAAATTACAAACATTTTTGTGTCTCAATGGTTTTCAATCAGTGTTTTTCTTGGGATATGAATAAAAGATTTCCTTGCATAATTCCCTCCTCTTAACGTTCAGTAACTTAAAAATTATAATAACATGAGATTTGGGGAAAAAATTTAAAATCTTTGCTTACCCTCATTAAATCTTTACTCACTGTCAAAACTTCAGAATACTATTTACTTAGATTAAAAACTTTTTCAAAGTTCAGAAATTTTACTTTTTAAAAAGTAATTTCATTTACCTTTATTTATTATACTAAAAGTCTTTATAAGAATGATTTTTTCCGTTTACTTATCATATTAACAAGAAGTATAGAAGAATTTGTAATAAAAAATTGCAGAAGAAATTCTAATGATACTTAGATAATTACATCATCATAAATATATGAGATATTATGGACTTGTGTGTGATTTTAGATATTTTGGAATTGAGATGATTCTTTTTAAGTAGTGGTTGCAATCTTGGAAAGGGTGAGGAGGCTTTTAGACTTAAAACATTCATATTTATTTTACTCTAATTTAAAAATACACCAGGAAAACATTAAAACAGACAGCTATGAAACATAACACAATAGAAGTGTGGACATGTTAGCGATACACAAAAGCATTCGTCGTTCACTCTCGAGATTTCATCTATTAATAGTCTTGGTCAAGCAGAAGCTATTAAAATCATATTATTTCCGGTAAAAGATTTTTTTATTGGTCAAAATACGTGAATGATGCAAGAATGCATCGTTCTGATTTAAGAACACTTTCTCAATTTTGGAGAGATAAAGTAGTGATTATTTCCCGTTACGCTGGTAAAGTAGAAATTAATTATTGCTCAAAGTCTTTGAAGGCCCAAGGCCCTTAGGAATTAAAATCCCACGAGAAAAATTAAACCGAATTATTAGTATTATATATAAACTTATGAGCTTTAAGATGATAGTTGTTTCTTCAATTAGTTTATATATGTATACGTAGTGTAAAAATAAACATTTTTCTAAAGTTTAGTATTATTACTTTATATAATTTACGTAAACAACAGGTTCTTTCTTCATAATATGATTTTTTTATGAATATTAATGTTTTCGTGTGTTTTACACGTAATTGAGAATACCATTACGGAAATTAAATGGAACAAAAAAAATCTCACAAAACACAGCATAATAAAAGTATTTTTAATTAATTTACATCAAATAAACTTCTTAAATCTTTTTAGGGAATGAAAAAATAGTAATTATATCCCTTTTCATAAAACAAAGTTCATATTTTTAGAAAACAAGTAATTTTTCTCTTATTAAATGCATACTCAGGAGCAGAAGTTTACATATTTATAACAATGAAAATAATTGATACATACTAAATGTATGATAAATAAGAAAAAAACCTCCAAATATATCTATTAAAGACAAGAATGCTTAATTACAAGCCATAATGATAGGAATTAAGTAATATATATTTTTTAGACTCAGAAAAAGTAAAATACGTAATCCTCATGAAAAAGAAAAAAATTGTTTTGATGTTCAATTAATCATATTTTTCACAACTACTTATTATCAGTGTAAAATAAGAGAAGGGGATTTTTATTTATATTCTTTCTTTGTTGCGTATAACACAGTTGAATCAGCAGAAAGCTTAGTTGGTATTATATATGTTTTTACTCTCGTTTTTTCTTTCGATGCTATAATAATAAAAATTTCAAACTTCATCATAAACTCTTATGAAAGTTTTATAAAATACATCAAAAATCAGAGTGCTCTCTTTTTATAGGTGTACTTCGAGTTTCTACTTTTAGACTAAGTGATTGAAAGTCTGTTTTACTTCATAGTGCAATTAGTTCACTGCTTATTTTTATAAAAAATCACGAAGCCCAGTTTAGGAATAATCTTGACTTACCTTGCGTGACCAATCTTGTATTTAAAAAAAGTAAAGAATGCTTGTAATTATGTGTGCTTGCGTCATCATTCCTTCCTGCTTTCCCCATCAACGAAATTAACTTTCAAATTCATATATATATAATAACTTTAAATTGGGAAACCTAATTTGCCTATATCACGGTATTTTCCCAAAGAGATATTCTTAAATCAATCAAACGTTCCGCGTAATAAACTTCTCTAGAGGTTTGTATTAAAATGCGTTTAGAACTTACTTCAGTCCCCCTCATAATGGAAACGTGATTTGCTAGTGGCTCCGATTGACACATCAAAAACAAGTTTGCAGTTACGATTTTTGAAGAAATATTTACCAAAAACTCTTAAATTTACTACCTACATTCAAGAATTTAAATTTAATTAAACTTAAAATTGCAGAAAAATTTATCAACAATTAACCTTAAACTTTAAATTTTATATGCAGAATAATCTAAATTGATCAAAAAAAATTCTATTGGAAATTTAGTGTTAATGCTAAATTTTGAAAATTCCTCAAAATGATTTCGCTTCCACGCTACAACCAATATAGATTTACATTGTTTTCAGATGCACCTCATCCTAACCGGAATGAATGTCGGAAAAACCACCATAACAGCGGAACTAAAAAAAAACAGAATCATGAATCAAATACAACACTTTACAACAATTCAAACTTATTTTACTGGGGTAGGTCAAAAAGTAGAGACTTTTGCAATTCCTCTTTCCACGAGTTGGCAACAGTGCTAATATCCAGCGCTGAATGAAGGGTAGTCCGCAACACTTCTGTACAACGTGTCACTGATCTCTTTTCGTAGTCGTTGGAGTATAGGAAACCGTTTAACAGGGTAGCTCCATAGTTGATCTGCACCAAGGAGGACAGTGATGCGCTTTTTGTTTGCAAAAGGTGTGAAACTTGCGGTAATTATTCTTCGTAAGCAAGCTCAGTATGGGGACGGTTGTTTATAGCGAAGCAAGATCTACGAATGAATAGAGCGATTCAAACAGGGAAGTTCTTTATGTGACAAAAGCTCGTGAAGTCCATCAACGTCAACCACAGAGTCGTGGTCGTTCAGAGAGTATAATGATGGAAGGGATGGCTAGAGAGAGAATCTAGCGTGGGTATCACACTTTCCACAAACAGAAAGAGGATCACTTCATTCATTCCCGCCTTAGTGCAGATCGACAATAGAGTTGCCATGTTGGACGGTATCCTATACACCAACGACTACGAGGAGAGACGAGTGGCACATTGTACAGAAGTGTTGTCAACTACCCCTCATTCAGCGCTGGTTACTAGCCCATGTTGCCAATTTTTGGAAAGAGAAAGGGCAAAAATCCCGTTATTTTTTGACTTGCCCTCCTCCAATCTACAACTATAATTTACCTAAAAAAATCTGCGAATTATCCAGTCCTACATTAACAACATAATCAGTGAGGTACAACGCTAATCAACTAGTGTCGAATGAAATGAAACAACTCCAACATCTTGGTTAAGGTGTTAACTCTGAAATTCAAAGAGTGGCACTAATAATTTGCAAAATAGCTGATTCAAGAAATTACATTGATAATGATATATACAACATTTGACAATAAAATTCAGTGAACGAAATCAGGACGGCCAATCTGGCAACACTGTTGAAAAAAACGCTGCACATGCATAGCGGCAGGTGTTGATCGTCTGCCCCCCCCCTCCACCCCGTTGTTCAGTTGGGTGTCGTTTGTGTTTCATGTAAGACTAGTTTTTACAAAATGCTTGTTTATTGCTTTGTTTCTTAACTGACAACAGGAAAATGAACGAACAAAAGATCAATTTTAAATTGAACATCCACCATACTCGCCAGATCTCAATCATCCAGACTTCTTCCTGTTCCCACGTCTCACTCATTTGAAAGGAAAAAAACTTGACGACGATATTCCAGGCATCCAAAGAAATGTGTCGAGGCTTTTGAACTCCATCCGAAAAGAAGACTTCTTGTAAAGTTTCGAGGACATGTATAACAGATCACAGCGGTGCATAGTTATGAGAAGTGACTATTCCGAAGGACACACGGTAAGGTAACTTCCATTAATATTTCATCTACGTTAATGTTACAAAACTATTCACTGAACTTCATTGTCAGAGATTGTATATACATTTAATACTTATAATTTCATAATTACACGACCAGTCTGGCTGTTTAACGCAAAAAAACACCCTTCTTCGCGCTGTATGAATGTTGGTATTAATTTCAGTAATCTTGCTAAATATGACACATGTAACAGACTAGACAACATAATATTCATACTAAACTACTTAACATTTTCAAACACATTAAGATATGCTCTCGATAACAGTACACTAATCTGTATATATCACAGTTTCTTCACAAAGTAAGAAATCTATCAAATAATCCATATAATAGGCTTCCCTAGAGCAGTAGTCTTCAAACTTTATCGAATCATGGAACCCTTAGACCTATTAGGAATTTTGGGAGAACCCTATCGTACACTTAGAAAAATATATCTTAAAAAATACTTAAGATATCCGATTATTGCGACAACCTTTTTTTTAAAAAAATTGGGATATGAGGATTTTTTTTTTTTTTGCTGTTGTTTTTTAATTTGCTTAACACATTTTAAGAAAAATATGCTAAAATTAAGAAAAGAAAAAGAAATTATTATTACTAAAAGGGGTAAAAATATTCAAAAAATAACATAAACGTGGCCCATTCTGTACCAAAAGTTTTTGAACGAATTTTCAATTTTTCAATTCTGATGTGTTGTTATGTTATTCATTTTTGTGAAATGACTTTCCGGATAAGAGATATTTTAATTTTTAGAAAAACTTGAACACTTTATCTTTGTTATTATATGAAATTGCTTTAAAAAACGGTAATTATATTCACATCGGAACTGTAAATTTTGTAACAAAATAGTGATTGATAAATCTAAAAGTTAAAACACTTCTACTATTATACAGAACATACACAAAAAATTTCAGTAAATTATTTTCAAAACTTTTTGAGCAATCGCTGTCCCCGTTTAGCTTTTCCAAAAAAATACATTTCCAGTAAAACGCGTTTTAAAGTATGACATATATATATCGTGCTTAAATTAAAGGTATCTGCTTTTACTAAAACACTTGTAGTTTTTGTTCTAGTGAACGGAAAATAATAAACTTGGTATTTTTATAAAAACTAATAAGATGGCCTATAAAATAAAATCATAAAAAAATTGTCAATTTTTGTCAAAATTCACAATTTTAAAGTAGTCGAATACCTTAAAGTCGGATACCTTCAACATGTTATATGGTGCGTTTTATATATAAAATAAAATTATAGTATTTCTTACTATTCAGTTTTAGCTTAAAATTTATGTAATTTAGCCGTTAATAATATTATTTCGTGCTCCAGATGCCACTTTTCCTTGCATATTTTCTGACAGAGATATTTTTTATGTATATATATATATGCCTACATTTTTTGCACGAAATGGCAAAGACTAGCTCTGTTGAAGTTGTCTGCAGTCACAATTCATATTCTCCTTTTAATTTGATTCTATGTTTTGTTTTTGTTGCCACATTCGTTAAAAAAATTTTCACGCAAATATGTGTTCCGACAGACATTTAAATGTTCTTGCTGAGTGGTGTAGCTGGTTAGACGCAGGCCTTTTGCGCCCAAGCTTGCTGGTTCGACACCGGCCCAAGTCGATGGATTTTCATGATGCAAAAAATGACAGCATCCATGTCGTATGATTTTGCGGCCTGTTAAAGATTCCTAGAGTGCCTGTTTGGCTTAGGTGTTCTCGGTAAACTTAAATTCCTTGAACAATTTCGCATCGTCTCATGTGCCTCCCTCTTAGGGGGAAACTTGGTGTCAAAATTACGATGTGGCAATTGGCATCCACCTATATAGTGCCACACTAAAAAGTGATACCAGTTCTCGGGGAATGTATTAGGTCTTCAATGGTAATTACCAGTCCGCAGCCCCATTTGAAAGAGAAAAAACATTTTGATGTTTATAACTGTGTGAAGAAAGCCTTCTGATTTCTTATAGTACTCCAAAGAATTTTTCATTCACCCATGCTTAGTTTTCTCTCTTGGAAAATATTCTCTAATATTTTTAATTGAAAAATTGGGAACCTTTATATAGTTTAAACTCTGCCCTTTAAAATAAATTAATTTTCATTTAAATTCATTCATTATAAAATTGTTAGTTTTTCAAAACATTGTCCATCATCCTGTTAGTTCTTAAAAACAATGCATTCGTTTTTCTTTCTTTAATTTTTCATAATATATGAATTTAATATATTTACTTCATTTAGAATAGCAATCATGTCTGTGAAATGAGATAACTCCGCACCATGTTTCATCACATAATTACAACGCATTGTTTTGATTCGTTTAAAGTCAATCTGAATTCCAAACGTAAAAAAGCAGGGTTCTGTATTTTCTCGATAATTCTACTCATAATAAAGCAAATAATCTAAAAACTAATTATCTTGCTTTTATAAAATTTATCACTTTCATAACATCATGTAAAACGCTTTTCAATGCATTCTTTATTCATTTTACTACTGTCATTTACTATTTCAAATAAGATGTTATGATTAAACTTCATTTTTTTCTTTCTCTAATCTTTTGTATGTTTTTTAGAATCCAAAATGGGAAATTCGCTCTCATGCGCAAACAACTTACGATTTCAATAAAATATTAATTGTTATTTACTTGGAAGATCTGAGTCTCAGTTTTCTATTCCTTGGTCTCACATAAAGTTACTTTTCGCAGAATGACCTTTTAAACCAGTTGATCTGAGTACTTATCCAGTAGTTTCAAACGAAATTAAGAAGGAAAACTATTGATTAAATTTTATAGAAATGTTTACAGCACATTTCTTTTAACTATAGATCTTTTCCTCTCTCTTTTTTTTTTTGAATTATCTTTATTGTATTACTTCAGTTGTAAATTCTATTTTGCTTTCTCAAAAGCAAATTTTATTAACAAACAGCAAGTAGTTCAGCAGGACAAAAAAGCTTTTAGAAAATTGCATGTGTATGTACACTTTTGAGGGCCTTTGTTATTTTTAACGAACTTCGAATATATAGGTTTTACTATTTAGATTTAAATGTGGTTTATGGGGGAGGGGGAATGTTGATTGTGTTTCCCCTTAAGTAAAATTTTAGAAATTCAGCAACAGGGTTTTTCTTCAAAATTTCTAAAGTATCCGATCAATTCTGAAAGCCACCATATGAGTATAATTTCAAGCAGTTTGTATAAAAGATGTTTTTCTTTTCTTTTCATTTTATTACGCAGTTTTAAACTGACTTTTGTTCTTGATATAATTACTGAGCATGAACAATCTTTGATATACAAAAGTATCCGATATTAAATTTATGTAATTAAAGTTTCAAAATCTGGTTCACCAGTTCAAAATTTGAACAATAAAGTTTTTCTATAAAATTATTTGAAAATTAAAAAATGAAGAAAATTTTACTGGGGTTAATAACATGTCTGTTTTTTAGAAATATTTAAGCTCCGTTAAAATTGAAGGGAAAAAGTACTTTTAAAATTTTACTCCAGACATTTCTTAAGGATAATATTTTAGCGAAATATATAGTTATTATAAATAAGGAAATTAATACTTATATATAATTGGTGAATTATTATTTGAATATGATTTAAATTTTTTTTAAAAAATGGAAAATTAGAAGATATTAACATTAAAATCTTTTTTATCAAACGTGGTTACTACAGCGAATCCTTTCACTTTATTTACTGAAAGTTAATATGAGCATATTTTTTATTAATAAAATGAGCACGAAACAATTCAGTTATTCATTTGCAAACGATATCCGGAGACAAAATAAAGCGATGTCGATGAAATAAAAACGTCAGCTTCTTAAGCGAAAACAGTGTCCGAAGACAGGATAAAGCTATGTGGACACAATAAAAACGTCAGCTGCCTAAATGAAGACGGTGTCTGTAGACAAGGCAAAGCCATGCGTCAGCATCATAACCAAAGATTGCTTCCTAAGACAGGGTAAAGCTAAGCGTCAGCATCCTATGAAAGGACGATTTCCTAAGACAGGGAAAAAAGATATGCGACAGCATCCTACGCAAGGACGGTTTTCTAAGACAAGTTAAAACTATGCGTCAGCATCCAAAGAAAGGACGGTTTTTTAAGACAGGATAAAACTATGATTCAGCATTCTTAGTGAAGACGATCTCCAAAGACAGGGTAAAGGTTTGTGGATACAATAAAAACGTGAGTTTCCCAAGCAAAGACGGTTTCCTAAGGCCAGGTTAATACAATAAAAATGTCAGATTCCAACTTTTTTGTTCTGAAAGGCTTTAATGATATAATTGGTTCGCAATTGTACGGTATTAGTGAGTTTGAATTTGTTTTTTGTTGTATTTCTAGAGAGTTTCAAATGAATAGACAGTTTTTTTTTATGTATCTCAGTAGTGGTATATTTTATGATTTCATCACAACGTACTTTAAAGTAAAAGTGGTTGAGCTATTGAAGGCTGAATACGCTGTTAATTTTCTTTATCTAATTCAGTAGAAAGGAAATATTTAAATTTGTGCAATCAGGTATCATTTCAAATCTTCATGTTCTTAAGGGTTCCAGGGCATACTCGAAATGGTAATATATTAAAATTTAGACCCCTTGTTCGTGATATATTGTTTTAATATTTCTAATAAAACTTAGATTTTTTGTACGCCTTAATAATGATACTTTAAATACACACCAGAAGTACAACAATATCCTTTTTTAGCTCAAAAGTTTTTTTCTTTTTCTTTTTAGTTACAAATGGATATAAATTTTAGTAAGTCGCAATACTGTTTTCAATTAGATACCATTTTTTTTTAATAACATTACTTAAATATATAAAATATTTTTTGACGCACGCAACATATAAAATGATACACAAAACATAGTTAATGAGTTATTTGATGAATTTTACTGGATAGTTTCTTTGAAGGAAATTATAGAAAAAAATTTTAAATTCTACTTTTTTTTTTCATATGTAAAATTATTTTAAAATATTAGGCACTATATTTAGAAAAAAAGAATGTTTTGGTTCATTATATGCACAGGTGTCTTCTACAAAAGTATAACAAATTTGGAAGAATGTAGTGCAAAATTCAATTGTGTGTGTACGTATAAGGTACTAATTTAATATTAGGTTGTTACCCGCCAAATTGTTTCTAATTTTCGCCAAGATGGGAGTTTATATTACAATATGGTTATATTAATTTTTATCGTTTGGTGATATGTTTGCTACAGTGTTTATGTGTATGATCCTTACTTTTTCTGGTTTATTTTTATTGAGTGTGGTAACCTTATTAAAATTTTAAGCAATTTGATTTTCTTAAAAATATTTTGTTGCAGTATTCTATTTTTGAAAATATAATTTCCGTTGGATAATGAATATCTTAGAAATTACTTGTGAGTACCAGGATTATTTTTTTGCAGAATATGAGAGTTCCGTGTTTTATTTTTACTGATTAATAGGTTTACCAAATTCGCCCTTTTGGTGAATTTTATTTTTTTAAGGGCTGAACTTTTATTTTTTCAACCTTAATTAAGATTTTACTGAATTCACCCAATGGGAAATGTGATAAATCTAGTAAAGACATAACAGCTGTTTCTCAAAAAAGTAATAAATTGGTAGGTCGAATTTTTTGCTGTTGATCTTATGGTGTGAATTTCAACTGATATAATGATAAATCTGTCCGGCAGAATTATTTTTTTAATGGTAGCAAATTGCAAATTTCTACTGTTTTATCTTTAATAAATGATAATTTTTTTCACATCCCATTTTTAAGTCAATTTTTCAGTACTTAATTCTAATCTTGGCCTCAAATTATTTATTTTTACCTTTGTGATGCCTTTGCTACTTTTAATTTCTTTTTCTTTTGTCGTTTTGAAATTCCTCACATTTAGTTTCTTTATCCTGGTACTTATACTCTTCAGCGCCGATTTACATGGAAAATGTAAGTAAATTTCTTCTTATTCCACTTTTTATTCATTTTAAATTATTGTAATTCTACAGTTTTCTCACTTCATCAAGTTTCAGTGATACTTTTTTATTCTTCAGTACTCGGTTTTTTTTTAATGCGAGATGGCCATTTTGAATAAAATCTACATTCCGTCTAAAGCGTATTTGGCGTGATGTTAATTGCGCCTAAGGGGCCTATAAGCCCTTTGGCTAAGAGGTAGCATTTCGCGCTTCCACACCACAGACCCCGGGTTCAAGTCTTAGGCTGGACAAGGTCGATTCAGCCTTTCATCTCTTTAGGGTATCGATAAATGAGTACCAAGCTTGCTTAGAAACTAAACACTGAGGGATTCGCATCAGACTACTACCTGGCTGGGACATCTGCTCATGCACCTCAGGGCTCAAGGTCACATATACTGAGATGGGCACAGTAGGTTTTTGCTCTCATGGACTGTTGCACCACTGGGTTCAGTTTAAGGGGTCAATAATCGGATAGAAATAAGTTGGCTTATTTTTTTGAAGAATTAAATATTTCATTTTAAAAAGTACATGTACACTTGAAATAAACGAAAGAGACAATAGCTACAGTAATTAGATGGCCAAAACGCAGTAGTTGTGTTCAAAATCGTGACAAATGAGTTTTATTTATGTAGACGCCGCTACATGAATTCGAATAAGTACGAATCTATATATTGTGTTGGGCAGTTCCGTTACACATGCGCGTTTCTTACTTCGACGCCTTGATGTGTGTGTGGAACCCCACTCTCTAAATTTCCACAACACGACAGCATAAGAACTTGAGCGTCGAAACTGTAACGTACAACAGCTTCTACTCAGAGAGGGTGTTAAGAGCCATCAAGACTTGAACCCGCAATTCAAAAGTGTCGGTCGTGAGTTCTTTATTAGAAACATTTGGATACCGGAGCTCTAAAATGACGAGAGAGGATAACGAAAAATCCAGCTTTATTCTTAATTAACAGAAATATTTAAAAAGTAGTTTTATTTATAGTAAAAATATTGAGAACTATGTATATTTATTAGTAATAATTAAAAAATATCACATTATATAAGTTTTTAAACTTCTAGAACCATTTCCAAAAACAAAGTTATTCGAAAACCTACAGCACATATCGTCATTGGTGCTATTTTCTCGTACGATAAATCATTCACAACCAAGCTTGCAAATTAAAACATTTTCTTCGAAACTTCTTAAACAGTTTGAAACAGTATAAACTAAATATTTAACAATCTCTCATAGATTGCTTCATTTATTACAAACCACAAAGCAAAATTACACCAATATAAATTATTATAGCCACATTTTGTTTCAATTTCGAGCATGGATAGTAGCCACGGTAGCCTAGTGGTCAAGGCATTGGATCTTGGCTGACGGGTCATGATTTCGTGACCAGTGCTGCTGAAGACCCGCCGTGTAGGGGAGCGATGCACGTTAAATCTGTCGAGAGCTTAAACGTCCTCCCGTTGGTGCGGTGTGGTAGTTAAGAGAGGGAGGTGCCAGCTCAGGTGTCGTCCTCGTCATTCCATGGTTCAAAATTACGAGGTCCGTCGCCAAAACCCCTCGTGTAGCTGAACAGTGCGACGTTAATATTCACTCGAGCATAGTTATTGCTATTAGAATTATTTTACGTACAGTAAGTAATCATTGGATGTACTTCAAAGCTCTTTAATATTCCTTATTTTAAATGGATTTCCATTTGTTTTTTTATAAGTGACTGAAGAATTTTTTTTCAGTATGATGAATTCTTATGGAACCCTTATGTTTGATTCGTGAAACCCCAAGGTTCCGCGGAACTCAGTATGAAGACCACTGCCCTAGAGAATAGTTTGAAAAGGTTTTGAGTTCACGATACATATACACTGCTGGCCACCGTAAATACAACACCCTGAAGGAAGCACATAAATAACATGAAATTTACAACATGCATTAGCGGAGGTGAGATATGCACATGATTAGAATTTCAGCGCAGACACACATCACGCACGCCTGTGGCACCACCTCAAAGCGCTATTTAAGGCTTGGAGATTTCAACGATTTCAAGTTTGGCAATTGTGTTTTCCCTGTGGTTTTTTCAAAAAACGATCAGTTATGTCTCGTAGAAAACAGCGATCAGCTTTTGATCAAGTATCCGAGTTCGACAGAGGAAGGATAGTGGCCTACCGAGATTGCGGATTATCTTTTAGGGAAATCGGTAGTTGTGTTGGACGAAACCAAACAACTGTATTGCGGAAATGTGACCGTTGGATGCAGGAGGGTACGACGAACCGACGTGGTCGATCGCATCCACCTCAGTGCACCACTTCCAGTGAGGACAGGCAAATTGTGCGCATGGCAGTGACGGATCGCTCAGTCACATCACGAACCATAGTACAGCACATTGAGTCTGTAACGCATCATTCAGTGTCTACGCGTACCATTCGACGCCGTTTACAGCAGAGTGGTCTGTCCGCAAGACGTCCATTGCTTGGTCTACCCTTGACGCAGAACCACAGACGTCTCCGCCGCCAATGGTGCGATGAAAGAAGGATGTGGGTGGCAGAATGGGTTGAAGTTGTCTTTACTGACGAGTCACACATCTGTCTGCAACACCACGATTGTCGGATTCGAGTTTGGAGACACCGTGGAGAGAGGATGCTGAACAGTTGCGTTATGCACCACCACACTGGTCCTGCACAGGGTATTATGGTATGGGGCGGTATTGGATATCACTCTCGCACTCCTCTAGTTTGCATTGCCGGTACTTTAAACAGCCAGCGCTACCTCTCCGAGGTGTTGGAGCCAGTTGTCCTTCCTTACCTTCAGGGCTTGGCCACAGCCATATTTCAACAGGATAATGCGCGACCACACGTGGCACGCATTGTCCAAAGGTTCTTCGTCAATCAACATATTGGATTTCTTCCCTGGCCGACTCGCTCTCCGGATCTTTCGCCGATAAAAAAACATGTGGTCCATGGTTGCTCAACGATTGACCCAGATTACAACCCTGGCCGCCACACCAGATCAACTTTGGCAACGTGTGGAAGCTGCTTGGTCTGCTGTACCCCAAGAACACATCCAAAGTCTCTTTGAATCAATGCCGAGGCGTGTGGCAGCGGTGATCTCCAACAATGGCGGCTACTCTGGCTACTGATTCTGGCAGGAACCACACTTCGAAGAAGTCTATAAATTTAATCACTTGATACTTGGTCAACATGTCATCTACAACATGTCATCTACAAATTTTGTTGTGCTATCTCTTGTCTTTCTTGTTGTTGCATTTACTGTGGTCAGCAGTGTGTATATATATATTGCATTAATTTCATTTGTTTAATTATTCTTCCTATTTGTTACAAAATTTCTGCAGACTGTTAAAACTACGATAAAGTTAAACACATTTCTTCAAAGTCTGGCCATTTTCTTTTTCGTTACTAAATAATTAGTTTAATTAAACACTTTAACTCAACTTTTAGGGTTTTCAATTCAATCACAGTTGTATAAAAAAGCATTTAACTTTTTCAGCTCATAATTCATATTTTTAGTAAATTATGAAAGGTTTATTTTAGAACTACCTTATTCAAATTCTTAAAAAGAAAGGAACAGGATAAAAAAAACATGACTGAAAATGGAAAACTTTTTTTTGGAAGAGATATCTGTAACTGTATGGAATTTTCATCTAATTAATTCATTTTATTTGTTTTTAAACTCTGTGCTCTGCGTCATTATTTTAATGTATTTCGCTGCAAGATTTTTCCAAGTACTTTTTGGAGAAATTCTCTTTCTCATTCGGACATAATTTTCTCTAATAACACCACTGTACCACAAGCTTTTGAAAGTATAAATTTTTTCAGATCTTTTACGATATCATATAAGCATTAGATCGTCCTTCTGTGAATTTCTGAAAACAACAAAATATTACAGCTGAAAATATCTTTCCAGAATTCAAAGAATTCGAGTAAAATAGTTATTACTATATATATACACACTTATCTATAAAAAACAAAAAAACTCGCTTTTTTTTTTTTTTTTTTTTTTTTTTTTTGCAGAATTTTTGCAAAGTATTTTTATAAAGGAGTCTATACAGTAAAAATACTATCAAATGACCTTGTTTTTTCCAAGAATTGTTTCCTTTCAGCACAGTCAATACCAATTCTTGTGGGAGATTGCATTTTTCTAACTTTATCTAAAAATGGCTTCCAAGTTCAGAGGAAAAATTAATGTTGTTTCCATATTAAACTGTGTGTGGGCTTTGATGAGACTTACATGTGCTCCTTAAAAAATAAATGGTATAATTAATCTCCTTAATTGTTGATACCAAAGCAGTGAAAAACTATTTACAGGAACTTTATTTACATACTATGACGCAATGCTTTTTTAACAAATAGTATGCCTTAAATTCTGTCAATATACCTGCAATATTTCTTACTAGATAACATTTTTCAAATTGTACCTTCAACATTTACTGTTACACATTTTGCACGTTAATGTCAGAAGATATTTTTAAATTTGAAATGATATTTTCTAAAAAATTTATTATTTATATATACATATACATTAATAGCCATCAAAAATACAACACTGAAAAAATACTCAATAGGCATGAAATTTACTTCAATAGATATGAAATTTGCACATGCGTAGATTCATAAAAGACGTGAGAATCATTAACACTGCAATTAAAATGCAAATAATGAGCACTAGAGGAGTGACTTGCAAATGCTTTAAAAAAAAAGACACAAGTTTGTTTTTAAGGGCTAGAAGTCTGCTTTCTCATTGTTTATTTGCCTGAGAAGCTTCAGTCGATAAATACATATGTTAGTGAAGCATGTATCTAAATTCCACATTGGAAAAATTGTTGTTTAGAGATTGAAAATTGAATCTTATTAATCTAATTCTTCGTCTACACAATCAATTAAAATTGATTGTGTAAGACAAAGTCAAGCCACAGCGAAGGTTTCAGAAGGGGCAGGTCGACCAAAAAGAAAATTGTATCTCAACCACACATTATGTAACAACGGATCTTAATAACGGATAGCATTACAACATCAAGAATCCTAGTACAAATATTAGAGAATATTGCTTAATAATTATCATCAGTCCTTATGATTTTATTTCGCTTGCATCATAAAAGGTTTTCAGTAACATTTAATACTGTAATTTCCTTTGACTATGCTTCAGAAGCGTATGCGGCTACAATGGTGCAGCATACGCCCATGGCGGACGTGGACAAACAAGTAGCACGAACTCGTTCCTAACAAATAACGAATCAGTTAACAACCTCACGATGAACGCATCCGAGGTTGATGACACTGTGGTTAGTGGATGCATTCATGATGCATGATGAATCACATCATTTGTTTCATCAGATACGGTTTCTAGTCCTTCATCTGTGACATCTTCTCTTGTTCGTCATTAAATTACTCTGCACATTCCACTTTCCTATATTGCGCATTACCGGTACACTCAATAGCCCTCCCTACATCCCTGAAGTTTGGTGCTTATCGTTGTTTTTACCTTCAAAGCTCATATTCAACTAAACTTCAGCCCGACAATATGAGTCTATACGAGCACACGATATTAACCACTTCCAGGTTTTTCCCAAGCTGAGCCCGGGCTGGCGAAATGTGCCAGTCTGGCTCATCCCGAGTGTAGCTCGGGCACTGTGAAAATTTACTGTGCACAATCGGTCTTTTCCAAATTATTTTACGTGCACTTTTTAAGGTTTCGAATAATTGAAAGTATCACTCGGTGGAATTTTCTGCAAAATAGTTTCTTCTGCTGAACCCCCCCCCCCTCCCTTTTACTCTAGTCTGAAAGATATTCTGTTGATTACATTCACTCAACAAAGAAGAAAACTAATCCAACGGGTCAGTGTATTATTTGTTGCTCAAACAGAGACAGTAAACGGAAGAAAGAAGAAGAGAAACAAGATTCTGCTGTACAAGGTTGTGATGTTGGGTTATGTACAGTACCGTGTTTTCGAATTTATCACATACGATCAAATTTTGATCAATAATTTCATAATCATTTATATAAATACAAAGATTGTAAAAAAATTTGTAATTCAAAATAAAAACTAGATATTCTAAGCTTTACATTTATAGTTAGTGGGAAATGACTCCAAAGCCTAATAATTTCTGGCATATGAAAGCCAACTTTACTGGTAAATTATTTATTTAAATAGATTTTTTTTGCTTTAATTTTTAGAAATTTTATATGTGAATCGTACTGATATGTTTAAAAAATATGTATGTTTGAAAATAAGTGTTAAAATTGACATTTTTTATCCATAATCCAGAAATAAAAGAACCTGGAAAGGGTTAACAATTCTCATTAATCAGCATATAGTTTTCTTTGACTTATCCCTTATTTCCTATTCTGTGGCTCATAAAACACATGTGGTCTATGAAAGATAAATGTCTGTTTCACGGATACAACACACTCCTACCCGCTACTGCATCAGATGAAATTTAGTAAAGTATGGAAGCAACATGGAAAATACCCCAGTATGCATCCAAAGATAGTTTTCTTTCAATGCCGAGTATGTCGTAGTTATTTCTTTGTTTCGGTACTCGAACGGAGCTGTTATTTCAGTCTTTCGAAAATTGTCAATGCACTGCATTTAATAAATTTCTTCAAAGAAAAACTTAAATGTATTTATCACTGATGGCTTATTAATTAAGAGCATTTAAAGTTCCAAAACTCTTACAACTTGCATGTAAATCTAAAAGAATTCTGTATCAGATTTGTTAAACTAATTTCGTTCTAGCTCATATAAATCAGAATTCAAACAGGATTATATTTAACATGAAAGCATAAATTAAGTTCTCGTTCATATAAATAGCTTTAAAACTAATTATTATTACGAATGTATTATTGCTTAGTTCTAATATTCAAAATTACTTACGTGTAGGATTTTTTTTAATAACTTAAATGAGAGCTCACGTCAAAAAATGCAGAATTTTCTTCTTTCTGGACTTTTTCTTCTATTAATCAATCTTTTTCCTTCATAGTAATTGACTTTTGAAACATTTTTCAATTGTTGTTATAAAGTGGTATAAGTCAAAGTCGTTATAAGTAAAATAGTGTTCAAAATTATATCTTTTATTCGAAATATTTTAAGAACTTAATTAACATTTAAAGATAATTTCAGCAACTCTGCTCACATTATTTAATAAAATTGTCGTGCTTTAGGTGAAAATTTAGAGAAAATAGTCAATTCGTGAATACCTGTAATATATGTAGGCTTGAATATGTGTATAACACGCTTTACATTTATTCATCATTACCTTGATATCTTTTTCCCCGAGATCATTTTTAGCTCTAGGGAATCATAAGGGGGTGTAACTCCCTGGAAAAAGGAAAGCGTAGGACTTTTTTAAAAATATGGCAATTTGTCCTATAATAGAAGATGCAAAAATTTACATTCCATAACATTTTATTTCCAAAACAACTACATTTTGCAGAAATGTAGTACAAAGAAACTGAAAGAAAAGTATTGAAAATTGGATTTGAAGTTGTTTTCTGACATCTGTATATTATTTATAAACCAGTCGAAGTTTAAAAACCTTTTTCAGATCAAACCTGAAAAATATCCATAGGTTAGATAAATTTGATTTCTTTTTTCTTTTTGTTTATCTTTTTCTGTTTATTGTTTCTTGTAAAGAATTTCAATTTAATAACTACTTTAAGCAACACAGTACTTGTGAACCATAAAAATATCTAAAGGAACATACGTTTTTTTTTAATTTACATAACCAATAAAATTGTGAATTTTTCTTAAATTTCCCGGTAATCAGAAAGCTTTCATTTAAATAGTGGTCAAAAACTCAAAAACTGATCAAGAAGCAACTTAAATTTCTCAAAATAAAAATTATTTCGAAAATAATTAGAATATCACAATTGAATTTAAAGAGTGTGTATGTATTCTTAGTTTAAAATTTATTCTTCTCTACAACTAAATTTAATTTATATACTAATATAATTTCTCAAACAAACAAATTTTTCAATCAATGTAAGTCCCACGCTATTTGAGTAATGCATAATATTTGACTCATATTAGACTCCACTTATTGCAAGGTATGCTAAATGGAAGAAGGAAATAAATTCTGAATGTAATTTTAAACTTATAGAAAAAAAAAGAATTACATAAAATTTCCAAAAAGCAGTAATAACTAATGAAAAAAATATAAAAAATTGTATTGCTTTATAGATATTACAACGAATTTAACAAAGAAAAAATTACCTTTTTCACAATTTCTGTACTTTAGTTTCCCCTCGTGAGTTTTTGGAGACTAAATCAATTTTGGGGCTTAATTAAAGAAAATATAAAAAGAATATTTTTTCCCTCTCTCTCTCTCCTTATAATCATTCTTAGAATAATTAAAAGTAGTGCCAACTTACTACAATAAAAATAAATTGAATTAATGAGAAAAAGAGTGGTGGCATTCCATTTTCTCGATCGATTAAAAAAAGAAGAAAAGTTGTGTAAAAGAAATTTTGACAAGCATTAAATGTATTCTTAAGTAAACTAAATTTGCCGGGAGAAATTTAGATTTAAAGTTATCATCTTAAGTCAGTGTGCATGCGTGTGCATGATTGTCTGTGTTTATAAATCTAATGTATTTTAAAATACAATGTTCTTTGTTCACCAATCACGTACTTTTTATTTCAGTACTTACTGTTTAACGAAGAATAAGTTGGGAAGTATATAAACTATTTTCGAACATGACATTACGCAAAAGTGTTTCCTTTTCTAGAAAATAATTAAAATAATTGAAATATTAAGTGTAAATAAACTCCAGTCTAAACTTTTTCACTTGTCTCATTAACGTTATATTAGAGTTGCACTGTTTAACTTTATTGTCGATTAAATGATACATTATGTGTACTGGTAATTTCTGTCCATATCCATTCCGATTGCAGCACTTTTCAACTGTGCCAAAGAACTAAAACGAAGATGATCCATGTCAACATTAAATTAGACGCAATCATGTACCCATGGCTACTAATAAATTTCATTTATACATATCACTGTATTTTGAACAAATTCCAACAAAAAATATGCTACAGAAACGTGTAAAAATTTATCGAAAGAGATTGGTAAAAGTACAGTTTCTCACAGAACATACAGATGCTCGAAAATTTTCAAGTAAGGAATTTCGACCTTTCTGATAAGCCACGCTGCTCTCCCTTTTTGGCAACATCGGAGATTGAGGAAAAGCTTGATTCAGCTCAACAAACCATTTCGCACCGTATTCAGAAACTAGGATTGGTGTAAAATATATTCCAGACGGGTGCCACATAAAAGAGAAAATTTGAAGGATCGTGTCATCATATGCACATCTCTGCTTGCAGAGAACAAAATCGAGCCTTTCTTGGACCGGGAGATACCTGGAGATGCAAAATGGATTGCCTATAAAACATCGTAAGGGAAAAGGCGTATTGTGAAACAGAAAACGTACCCCCTCCATCTCTAAGCCAAAGCTGTGCCTAATTAAGAGAATGTTGTGAATATGGCAGGAAATAAAAAGACCAATACATTTTGCGCTGTTGAAACGAAACAAAAAGATGAGCTCGAATAGGTATTGTCTACAATTGGATAATTTAAAAACAGCAGTCTAAGAAAAGAGGCCATCGATGTTCAATAAGAAAAACAGCATACTGTTTCATGATAATGCCAGACAACATGCTACTTTGGGGACTCGTCTGAAACTGGTAGAGATAGGCGGGAAATTCTGTAGCAACCACCATACTCCCCGGACTTAGCACCATCCAATTACCCCTTGTTTCTGTCCTTAAAAAATTTTTGCTATGAAAAAAATTCAAAAACGAAGAAGATATCAGACAAGCACTAGTTCAGTTTTTCGCCACAAGAAATAAGGTAGTTTTTTAAAAAATGGGATTTACAAATTACCATCACGCAGGCAAGGTGTCATAAATAAAAATGGCAATTATATTATTTAACAAAATTTATTTAAAGTAAGAAAAATCTACTATTTTGGAAATGGACCAACTTCCCGATAAAACTAATATCTGAGAGAAAATATTTACTTTGTTTCCCCATATTTTATATATGTTTCAAAGTAATGCGTATTTATTTAAATGAAATCATTATTATGTATTATAAGACGAAATATATCCAAATAAATTCTATTTTTGAAGTCTGGTGGTCTTGTAAATACTTCATATATCAACATTAATTGTCAAACACGGTAGTTAAAGTAAAAATATTTCGAAAGTAATTATCTTATCTTCATCTGACACTGCTTCTCTGCCCACGCTGGAGCTCTTGTCTGCATCTACGTAATTATAGCAATTACAGTTGCGTTGCACCATATAATTTGTATCATGTTCCGGGAACTTCAAATTACTTATTCCCAAAACATTTAGCTTATTGCCCTCTTTTTCATCTATCTCCATGCTGAATAATGTTTTTGTACAGCTGCATATTGCTTATAAATTAGATATTTTATAAAATAAATATTAAATTTGAAAAATTGTTAAATATTAGGGTGGTTCGTGGTTATATGTAGGAAAAAATTATTATTGATTGAAACGTACCTAGGCAGAAAAGATATTCTATAGTATGAGGACTAAGAGAAAAACATATAATTTAAGATTGCAACAATGGGATTGAATTTTCGGGGGAAAAAATGGAAAAAGATTTTAGTTATATGATTTTAGATTCAAATAAAATTATTTTTCTACAATATAAATAACCAAAAACAATTATTATTGATAAGTGAGAACTGATTAGTACAATGTAACGTAACATTGCAACATATCATAACCCCAGCTGTCTCTCTCCACAACATCGAATCAGTCCGATCCAAGATGTCTTCCTTCTTTTGTTTTATCGTATACCGTAGATTCGCCAGTAGTTTTTTTTTTAATGTAATACTAAAAAAGCTCTTAAATGTACCTAATGTTATTTTTCTTGTGTAACTATTCAGCAGGTGTCCTGTCACTGCAATAAATGTTAAAAAGTACTAAAATGCCTACTTTTCTTTAACAAAATCTTTTTTGACATTTTACCATAAAACAATAATATAAAAAAATTTTAAGTCAATTCCTAGTTAGGTCAACAAAGAAACATTTTAGTTACTGTTTATTAAATAATTACAATTAATATAAATATGCATATACATATGACAGAATCACAATATTAAGTGGCAAAATAGAAAGCGATTTTCTCCTTGCAATTTTCCATTTTCCTTTCTATATATGGTGTTGGACTGTTATTTTTGTTTGTTACTATTTATTCATTAATTGAATTTAATTATTCCAATAAAATAGTATAGTAAAAAGAAATCACATTCTCAGAAATAAAGCCATTCCGGGTGGAATTCGAACCCATGACCTTTGGAATAGAAGTCCATTGCGCTACAGGGACTCAACGAGCGATTTTCCTTTTTATATATGGTGTTTGACTATTATTTTTGTTTGTAGCAATTTATTCATTAATTAAATAGCATGAATGAATTAATATTTAAAAAACTGTATAAACATCAAGTGTCATCTACTAAAAGTTCTAAAAAAATTATTTTAACTTGAGTGGATAAATAAAAAGTATTTTATTAACGATTGGAAATTTGAACAAGATATATATATACGTATAGAAAGAGTGTGAACTAATAGTAGGAATTGAAAAACTCAAACTCTAAACTTCCTTCCCCTTGTAGCTGTACTTAACATTAAAATTAACTTTTTATTTTATTTTTCCCTTCATCTATATATACCATAGACACTGGCGTAGCTATCTCTGAATAGGCTCCTTCGCGGGACCCTCTTTTAGAAATTAAAACCCTATTAGTGGTATTATAGTTACACTAGTTGGGGCCCTGGTAGATTGGGGGCCCCGTATCATTGATACCGCAATAGCTAAGCCCCTGACCAGAGAACATCTATTCTGTCTAGGTAAGTTTTGAAATTCTGGGGGGGGGGTCAGTTCACCCTGATAAATATTACAACATATGAAAAGTTTTTAAAATAAAGATAATTTCCTTAAAAACTTAAGTTTTGAAAACAGTACGTTAATATCCAATCGAGTAAATTTTTAGTTTTTATCATCAGAATGTGAGTTAGAAATCGCTAAATGAAGTAAATTTCAATAATATTTACATATTATATTCTTTGGGAGATCCATTTTTCTAAGCGTTTGTGTTTATATTTTGAAACTAAGAGGTTTGTAGACACTTTTGAATATATGAATATTTAATATTTATCAAAGTACCAGATAAGATCCAATTTTTGCAAGAATAAAAAAAAACACTTATAAAAAGTAAATTATCATTTATCAAAGTATGCCTATATAATGTTCCTTGAATACTAAACAATTATTCAAAAATTATTAAATACATCATCAAAAGATATTAAATTTAGTGGTTGTGGATATAAATTAATCTTAAGAAGTCTGAAATATTTGAAATAAAAATCCTTATATGAAACAGAATTTTAAAAAAAAAAACAGCAGAATATAGTTTCAATCCTTTTTTGCCACCATATTTTTTAAAAAAAACTTCGTATTTAAAACAAATAACACATTTATTACTTGCCTGATTTCTAGAAGTAAATAAAATGATTGACTCGTAACAAATATCATTTAAATAATATATAATTTAGAACGATAAAACTAATACATTTATTTAAAAATATTGTTAGGTAGATCAGGGGGTTCGAGGATTTTATATGTTATCAGTCTCCAAGAGTAAGACAGCTCTTCAGGAGTGATGAAAATTTGTTGTAGAAAAACAATCCTTGAAATACAGGAAGCACAAAAGCAAAATTCACAAAATAAACCCCAGAAAGCCTTCACACCTTCTACAGCTCTCAAACACTAATATCAGCGTCTAAAAATACAAATACGTAATGACTAAGATTATTCGCAAGTACTCGCTCGATAATAGCAATCAGTCGCTAGTCGACTCTTCAAAGGTCAAAACAATACTAACTCAGTTTTAGCGAACTACTCCTATTTACAGGCTGCACGGATTTTCTCGAAAGACCCGCTTTCGTCACAGATCGTGATATTAATTGATTTCTCCAGCAATTTCTAGAAGCATCCATATGGTCGCCAACTCATCAAAAATGATCGCCAACATGGTCACCAAGTCGCCAACTTGACTCTATCACCCAAATTTCACCAAGTTTTCATAAAGAGTCGCTATTATAATGAAAGGAACAGCGTTTCTAGCGAATATTACAATTTTACCACAAAATAAATACAACAGAAAATTAACGTATCACACACCTAGATATAAATTATTTACTCTATTTTAAGCATTCATTACACAAAATTCGTAACAATATTTTATGGGATTTTAAAATCTATGCATCATTATATATGTGTGTTGTTGACTATTAAATAATATCGCAAGCATAAATATATTTATAAATATATTGGCCGTGGGTAGCCTGCGGTTAGTGCATCGGACTCCAGACAGGAGGGCCTGGGTTCAATGCCCGATGCCACCAAATACCCTCCGAGTACACACGGAGTACGTGCTCGCTAAATCAGCGGGTCCGAAAGTCTCGTGGGTGGTCGCAGCAGAAACCACGAGTGCAGGGGGCTGGAGAATATTTCCGTCCCCTCCAGCTCCATGCCTAAATTGGGGAGGTGGAGATAGGTGGTGTCGCCATCTATCGTTAAGAAGTCCAACCTGTCTCACAGGCTCTGGCAACTTTCATTCTTTCCCTTTGGGAAGGACGAGACAACAACAAATATATTTGAAAAGCAGAATAAAAAAAGATTCTGTTTGATAATTTTCCCCTCCAACTTAGGTGGTCATAGAAGCTTGGCTGTCTTGGGCACGAAATCCCGTTCGGCGAGTCGTGAATTCGATCCCTTGGGCTACTGAAGACTCCCAATGTAGAGGAATCAATATACGCTTAAATCTGTCGAGACTCAAAGTCTTCGCGTTTACGTAGAAGAAAGGAGAGGGCTAGGTGTCGCTACGTCACTTGACCGGGGCTCAAGATTACGAGGCCCGTCATCATTAGCCCTCGTGTTGCTTTGTGGTGCGGCATTGATAAACACTCACTCATTCTCCAGTTTAAAACATTTTTAAAGATTTTTAAGACTTACAAAAGAATCCACTTGAATATTTATAAAAACTATTTTTAAAAAATAGTAATAAATAATTAAATTAAAATGTTCTTTGCGTTTAATTCTTTCGAAAGAATTTTATTTCAGTCAAGTAAATACAAAAGCCGATATTTGAGAAGGATATACTTTGATGATCTTAAGATCAGAATCATCGCTACAAATTTAAAATGGTAATAGATAGGAAGTGTAAGGCAGGAAAAACTTTACGCGTAATAAAGAAAATTAAGAATATCTATTATTTCTCGTCCATTCGTCAAAAGAATGAAGCATTCTTAAATTACGCCAATTTTTCTTTGAGTAGGTTTTTTTTTTCACTACACAAAAAAATCTATCCAAAGAAAAAAACTTTTATCTCTTCTATATATATATATATAAACTATCTCTTATTAAGCTTTATCTATTTGTATCTTTATCTGATTTGTTCTATCTCTTATATATTTCTATCTTTATCTCTCTCTCCCAAAACTTATCTCTTATTTATCCAAGTAAAGAAAAAATTTATATCTTCATACTCTTCATCAATAAACTACTCAATACTTTAGAACAACTGCAATTCCATAAATGCAATATGCATTATGATTGTAATTTTTTATCTCAAAATAAAAAACATATGACTAACCATCTTTGTTTTAGTGCTGCTTGATGTTGAATAATGGTTAAAATCTTTTGAGCCAAATTATAAGTTATCGGCCCTATTGACATTTGCGTTACATAAATGGCTTAAGTCGTCGTTTTTTCTTGACATTTTAGACATATGGCGCATTGATTAACATTCTATTTTTTTTTTCAGAAAATTGTCAGTACAGCTTATTTTATTGTCATTCGATAGATCGAAAATCATTTTTACGCTTTAGCAAGCTTATTTGAAATCCTTTAACGCATTTTTGTGCAGTTAATTTTATTCTGCCAACAAAATTAAAGTTCTAGAATCTTCCAAACTTCTAATGGCTAAAAGCTGTTCTATTGTACAGAAATAGACTAAGAAAAATAAATTCCAGTAATATATTTACAAAGAAAAATCAAGGAACAATTTATAAAATAACTTGTTTTATTATGTCGAAGCATATAGGCGAGCTCTACCATAATGCACATTTTTTTTATTTCTAATAAGGGCTGCAGATTGGTTTTTTATCATTGCAGACCTAGTACATTCCCCAGGAGTTAGTATCGCTTTTTAGTGTGGCACCATATAGGTGGTATATCAAAAGCCGCAAGTAATTTTGATACATAGTTTCCTCTTCAGAGTGAGGCATCTGAGCTAACCGTACCAGGAATTTAATTTTGGCGAGAGCAACCAAGCCAAATAGGCACTCAAGAGATTTTCATATGTCGCATAATCATACGACATGGACGCAGTCGATTTTTTGCATCATGAAAATCCACTGACTTAGGCTGAGCTCGAACTCGCAAACTTGTGTGCATAAGGCTAGCGCCAAACCAACGAACCAACCAACCGGCTGTAATGCGTAAATAAAAAACACATTTTTAGGAAATTTAGCAAAAAAATACAAGCATGTTCTCTACAATGCAGCATAGTGAAATTTTCAAAAATGTATTTTTTTAATTATTATTATTATTATTTTAAAACACCTTAAACTATTTCAATTAATTTTGTTAGTTTTCAATTGTGTTAATTGTATGCTATTTTGGCTTTTTAGGTATGACTCTGTACATACATTAAAAACTGAAATCGTGTTTTTTAATAATATTGTAAAGATTATGACATTATTTTATGCATTCGAGAAACGGTACAAAGTTTGGTTATTCATATTAAATAATCCATTTCAGTTTTAAAATTGCTACCTACATGTTGCTTTGTGTAAAGAACTCTAATAATAAATATGTTCCATTATTAGGTAGGATTCTGGTTAAATAGGGAGAACAAATAATTATTAAACGTTATCTATCTACACGGAAAATATTTCTATGATACGCAAAGAATATTTTAAAAAATTATTTCAAAACATTTACTATTGCCACAAAGGGGTTGAATTTCCGAAAATAAAATGAAAAAATACTTAATTTTTGATTAGATGATTTTAGACTCAAAATAATCATTTTCTTACATTATAAATAACCAAAAGTGAGGATTACCGTTAAGTGAGTAACCTGAGTAATGAATAGTACAATGTATATTGCAACATTTCATAATCTAAGTCCCTCTCTCTCTTCATCGATCCCAGCAGTCCGATCCAAGCTGTTTTCGGTCTTCCGCTTTACCGTGCACGGTAATTTCAACAGTACGTTTTTATTTTTCTTCAATTGAATTCTTAAGAAGCTGATAAATTTACCTATATCGCAAAATACCAAAAAGTAACAGGAAAAAAGAATTGTTCCTAAGAACTTATACAACAAAAAAAATTTTCATGTAACAATATAGCTTGATATTGCTTAAAACCTATCCAAAATGCCAACTGTTCATAAATTTTGCTGATATTTGACTGCATACCAAAATTTGTCTTGGCTACCTGAAACTATTTATGTAATGAACAAAAAAACTATCTAAAACATAATTACATACCTGAAGAGAGAGATGAGATTCCACAACTAAATAACACCAAACAATAATTTACTTAAGCGCGAAACCATTTCAAAGTTGCACGTAAATCACTAATGCTGGATAGCTCAGTTTGCAAGACGTAAGTACACTTCACTGAAGGAAGAAGCCAGGTTTGTGTGTGTGTGTGTGTGTGTGTGTGGTGTGTGTGTGGTGTGTGTGTGTGTGTGTTGTGTGGTGTGTGTGTGTGTGTGTGTTGTGTGTGTGTGTGTGTGTGTGTTGTGTGTGTGTGTGTGTTTGTTTGTGTGTTTGTGTGTGTTTGTTGTGTGTGTGTGTGTGTGTGTTTGTGTGTGTGGTGTTTAGGGCATTTAAATACTGTTAAACAATATTTTAGTTAGTATTCTAGCTAAGTTATATATGAGGTATCCTGAAATCCCTTTATATATATTTTTTTTTTAATTTTTGGCAGTTTTTGAGCATATTTGCCCTTTTGTGTGACGCTATTTAAAGTGGAACAAGTCGAATTTAAATTTAAGGCTATTCTTTAGTTTTGCGACTTTTTAATTGAAACCTGCGTTTTTTCTTTTGAATTCTTGTTAATTCTTATTTTTATTACCTCAAAAGTTGAAATTTACTCTCGTTACACATCTCCAACTCATATTTTGTATATAAAATAGCTCAACAAAAAAATCTCTCTAATTCTACTCCATTTTGTTTAAGGGTTGATTTATAATGAATTCTTGAATAATAAAGTTAAAGCTAAACTTCATGATCTAGAAAAACACAGAACCATTAGTAAATCTCTTTTTATACTATGAGTACTGTAGAAATCGTCTGAACATTTTAAGAATAATTTTCTTTTTTATGAACCGTAAAATCCGGCGTATAACGAGCACTTATACTTTCAAGCTGCAATTTTTAATTTTTAGATATATCTGTTGGAGTTTAACGCGAACCCCCATTTTAAGAAATTAGCTAAATGTTACGTGCAATGTTTTATGTTTTGAAATCATTTATTCACGCTTTAGAAAAAGAGATAATATACTTCTAGAACTACAACCCTTTAAGTTCATAACGGATTTCATTTCTTTTAAATAGACAGTATTTTGATCTATGTAATTTTTCTACTATTATCCCTTTAATTTTAAAGAAGTTTTTATTTTTATTCCGGCATATAACACACCCGTAATTTCTGGATTCTTATTTTTGTGTTAAAAGTTTGCATTATACACCGGATTTTGCGGTAATTAGAAGTTTACAAATTGCTTTTTAATTTCAAATTTTTAATTCTTATTTTTTATTTTTATTGAAAAGTCCAACATGGCACTTACCATTATTAAATAGAATTTTGGTTTTCATGACTAGTTTTAGCAGAGAGAAAAATTATTCACCTCTTGATTCTAAGTATGTTTATTGTACAGATGGAGAAGTTTTTTAAAAAGGAAAAAGAAAGCAAATAAAGGATGAATTTAAGTTTCGTTACACAGCCTTCATCTCACTTTTCTTACTTTAACTAAGTTGTATCAGAATCTGGATTATATGCATGAATATAAAAAGAAATTCTTTGTTGTTTTTCTTTTGAATAGCTATCGTAAGTCTACTAATTAGAGCAGGTTAATATATGAGATAATTCGAAGTACCTTTAGGAATTATTCATATTTTTTTTAAGTAGTTAAAAGTGAAAAAAAACTTGCTCGGTCATTCAACATCCTTCTTTAATTCGTTTTCCTATTCGAATGTCAACAAAAATTTATTGTTACCATTTTAGAAAAAGCTAATTTTTAAATGTTAATTTAATTGAGATGCAACAACACTACACATAAGCACACTAAACCATTGTAGATCATTAAAATGACCGGGTAAGGATTTAATCTTTTTTAATTCTCGACAGAGCTGAAATTGTTAACAAATGATAAATTGAAAAATGTTACTTCCCTGTGTTATTCACAGGCATCTTCAATTTTACAACTACGGTATGTGAAAAATAGAAATCACAAAAGTAAAAATTGTCACTCTTGTTCTTGCTATTACCTTTTTAAATTTTAGTTTGTTTCTTTCCCTACCTATTTTCATTAAAAACAACTACCCTCGTAGGAAAAGGGATGGAAAAGCATTCTTATCTAAAAACCATACTATATGAATTGCAAATCATGTGTAGTGCTGCCATCTAGTAACTATTTTGAGATTTAGTTGACTTCAAGAATTTGAAAATTTCTTCCTAGTAAACCTTATTTAATGTAATTCAAATAGATTTCCAAGCCTTTACTGAAATTTTAGTGAACGATATTAATTTATGATAATATTTTTCAGTATTGATCCAGATATATAATATTTTTCGATAGAAGAAACAAAATTATCTACAGCAATATCTTCAAACTGTATTCCAAGGAAACCTGGGGTTTCATGAGGCATTCTCGGAGGTTTCACAAGTCACAATAAGAAATCGAAAAGAAAATTACAAATGTGTATACAAAATGTATTCAAGTTCTATATGAAGTTTGTAATACTACAAATACCTAAAGCTCATCCAGGTCATTAAATCTGAAAATTTTATTTATACGTAATATGACTGTATTTTGTAATAGTTTTTAAACTTTTTTAACAGTATATAAAAGAATATTAAAATTTTTATGTATAACCTACTAGATCGGGAATGGGTGAAATTGTTCCCGACCGGCCTACTGGTCCGGCCAAATTTGAAAATCGCCAATTTATGTGTTTTGCATGTTGTGTTTTGGAGTAGCAACCCTAACACAACACGCAACGCCGGAGCGCGAAATCTGGTGATGGCGGAAGAGAAATCATTAAAAATAGCATTTTAAAGTTTTGAAACTGAAAATTATTGCAAAATTATGTATTTAAATGGAAATAATTTAACTTACCTTAAAAGGTGTTTTGTCGACATTTACGATGAGATGATGCCCGGCTGAACATCGTCATCGTCCGGAATATTTACAGCCCTGCTCCATGTTCTGTCCTTGTAGCAGGGGGACACCAGCGACGTCCCTGTCCTTTTCTCATTTCCATACGCTCTCCATTTCTGGACACACATACGATGATCCACCAAACCTTTCGCACCACCATTCTAAAATCCATTTTCTACCAAAACAGGTAAGAGAGCAAAACCTTTCCGAATACTTTACTGCTAAACATTCAATCACATCTACTCTAATAGCATCGCTGGACATCGTGATAATCTGTAAAATTAATGCGGAGAAAAATAATTGTACCACTCTGAATAAACGATTCCACAACCGAAGGAACGAAGGCTAAAATCAGCGGTAGCAACGAAACGTCCGGAGGCGGAGAAAGCGCTGGTTGAAAACAAAAGGCCGCTAAAATGTACTGCGCATGGTCAATAATTAAAACGCAATTTTAAAACTAATAAGAATTTACTGCCCATGCACGAAAATGATCCGTTTAAAGTTAGTTACTTTTCCGGAGAAAATGTGTTCAAACAGAAATTTATACGCATGCGCGAAATTGCGGCGAAAACTGTTAAAATTAAAGAAACAAACTGCACATTATGAAGGGAAATTGATCCGATTCTCCTCAAAGATACCAAAATCAGGAGGGTTACCACATTTGGCGCAGTTATCGATTTGGCGAGAAACCCTTGGAGGGATAAGTATTGATCTGACAATCCAACCTGAATGTTCTATTGTTTACGCGGATCCTGATTCTAACTTTATACTCTTTAGTACAATGCTTTGCAGAACTAAACAATTTTCTATTGGAAAATGCCCCTTTTTTCATTTGTTCAAAATATCTTTTATATAAGAGAGGGAACAGCTTATCGACTTATCAACCAATTCGACGTTAAAAATCTAAATTTAAGCAAAAACAGTTCCTAAATATTAAGATGCAAATTCATACAAAATACACAAGATTGCTCACACAGCTATAAACATTTTAATGCAGCATTTAAAAATATTCCTCAACGTGAGTGGCTTTAGAAATAAAATGTAAAAAATTCAATACAGAATAGAAAATACGACAGTAGATAGTTTCAATGTACCTAGATTTTGAAAGTTTGTGTAAAAAAAAAAATGCGAGCACTTATCCCAATTACTAAACACAATGCATGGGTATGTGACACTTGAATCACAAATTACTATTATTATTGATTAAATTATACCCCCCAAAATTACATTTTAAAAGTTTTTAATAACAAATACAATACTTTTTTAATTGTATTTACATAATGTACTGATATCATGTTGATCAACTTTATATATATAATTTTAAGATATATTCTTTTAAGTGTGTGTTTGTGGGTGCTAGGGGAGAATGGGGTTTCCCGAAAACACTCTTTAGTTCTAAGAGTTCCATGAGTCGAAAAATTTTGAAGACCTCTGACCCCCCTGCACCAACGGTTCTAAATCCACATGGTATATTTCGGGAGTCTAAAACTTACTAATATGTTCTCAAGCAACATGAAAATGAAACAAGCACTTATAATTAAAATTAATCTAATGGCCCCATCCCACTTATTCACTTAGCAATTAAAACTGTGTGAAAATATTAGGATGGGAGACTCCCACGACTGCTTATATATGTCAATATATATAATTTGCTAATATAAGATCTCATTTGATTTTCCATTTCAATATTTAGAGTACACACGTAGAATGTTTCTTTTTGCACTTAAAGGAAAATAATCTAAGTCATTTGAGTATAATGATCAAAGAAGGGAGTCCTTTTAATCATTTACCATCAAGTAACTTGGCCATTCCTTGGTCAAATAACTAATCATAGAAACTTTTATTCATCCAAAATAGTGTTACACAAATTAGATCTCATTATTTGCCAAAGACATTTACTTAAGACTATTTTCTTTTTCATAGAAAACTTTATTGATACCTTTAAAATTTTAAAACTCCAATTCCAGAGTAATTGAGCTAAATTCGATCGTTTTTGATAACTTTTATTATATGTTGGAAGTTCTAGACGTTTGAATTTAAAAGTAAAACATCTTCCATTTCTTTTAGACAAGAACAAAAAAAGTTTGAAATATCTGGAGAATTAGCACAAGCCGTAACTGAACGAAGTAATACCGTA
>BMAO01017584.1:0-114746 GCA_019973975.1 Trichonephila clavata
ACAAATCAGCGTTTGATTCTTATATCTGATCAATATAGCAAAAGTGCTATCAACGTTTGAACTAATTTCTCTAGAAAATAGGTCAAGTGGACTGGGATAATAAGGAAATGGTTTTATTAGGCATTGGCACAATTATTGATGATGAATTTATTATATGGTGGGCGTTCACCAATACGTGGATTTGTTGGTCTATATAGAAACCGATGTCTTTCTAGGTAAAAAAAATATGTAAATATTTTTTAAAATAAAAGTATGGCGTTAAATTATAAGATGTTCTTAGAAAAAAATATTAATCGTATCTATTGCTAACAGTTTTTCTCCCGTAAAATGCAAATCTGTCTAATAATTAAAGGAAATTTACCCATAATGTCCCCCACATATTCTTCAAGGGCATTTGTATATCATGCGTATCATATTGTTATAACTTGTTAAAGTACCATAGAACGCAAAATTGTGCTTACATGTTAGTATTTTCTTACATTGTTGCAAAAATATGCTTGAAAAATTAAATGTTTGTAATTAATTAACACAACAATTTATTTGCGGTGTTTTAATTTTTTTTTATCTAGCAGCGATTATACCCTGTTTTCTGCTACTATTTAAGTACAAAAAATAAGCGTGCTTTATACAAATAAAATAAAAGTTTGCATTATATAATGAAATACAATTTGCTGAATTTTTAACTTTACACGCAGCGAAAAAAATAAATAAAAAAAGTTCTGAATGACACAAAACAAATTTTGAAACAGAAGCAGCGTGTCTATTACTTGAAAGGATTTAAGAATTAGTTTCTTTTTCTTTTATGCAAACTTCAAAAAGAAAAAAAATGTTTTCTTAGTAAATTGACCCTTTTCATTTATCCCCAATTCAAAAACAAATCGAGCATTGCATTTCAAATAATTGAGTCTAATTGCTAGTCGTCAGAGCCAGATTCCAATGATCAAGAGATTTCTATTGATAAAAAAATCATCGACCAATCGCGATTCTTTAAAAGAACAAACCACAATGCGAAAACTAAATTGATTCGTAAAATGTGCCTGCACCAAATGTTTTATTCGCAGTATAAAACAAAGCATGCAAACGGAAAAGAAAATAAGAGGAAATAATAATAACAATAACAACCCAGGAATCTGGGCGGAGGATGGGAAAAAAAAATTCTCCCGGATTTTCAGGCATTCCAGTAATTGTCGTAATGTAATAAACAGGAGCGGGCGGGGTTGGTTAATGACCAACTTATATCTGCGGAATCTAGAACCGTTGATGACTGTTTTATTTTTCCCCTTTTGCTTCTTTTTACTCGAATGAAAAACAATTGCGAGCATTATATTCAACTTTTCCTTGCATTTTCGAAAAATAAACGGTCTTGATGTCTTAAACAATGACTTGGGAGCACAGCGATAATATCCCCACAATGGCATTCCAAAGAGTTGTTAAGTTTAATAGTCGGACTAGCAATTATTCTGAGAGTTTAGAAGAGAACCAAGGGGGAAAAAACATGAATAAAATACACGGGAATAAGAAGAGCAATCATTAAAATTATTTAACTCGTGTAGCGCATTGTTTCAAAACGATGAAAAGAAAACTCTGATTGTAAGAAAGCTAGCTTTTCCTACTTGGTTCTTATTATCTCTTTTCTTTCTTTATAATTTTTTGTCCGCTTCTGCCTGCACATTTTAACGAACGGGTCTTTATCACAAGCTCATTTAAGAATAGAAGCACTATTTTTGAACCTGGCAATGCGTGTTTATTTGGAGACGGCTCGCAGCATTAGTGGAAGTTTATTTAAAAACGTTTCGCATCAATTTATTTAGATGATGTGGAATTTATTTCGAGAATATTTGCGCATTATAATTGCTCTCTCTCTCTCTTTCCCTCTAAACTTAAATTAAGAGGAAAGTTTTACTTCATCCTAAACAAAAAGAGAACTGAAGAGTTTATACGCAAGATTAGAGAGCATTATTCTGATGAAAAACGTTATATTTTAATTCTTGCTTTTAGTCCTTTTCTAATTACGGCATTTATTTCCACAAAGAATGACTCTTTCGTGTCTTAAATATTTAAGGAAATTATGCTCGAGAATTTTTTTTCTCGGCATATTAACTTTCTTTTTTAACTATCTCGCATTTTTCATGATCTTTACAAAAAAAAGACCAAGTCATAGGGGGTTTATTTTCTTTAAAACATATGTTAAAATCTTCCATAAATTACCCTTTCTTGAAGAGTTGGAATGAAAATCCATGTGTAATGCTTTTCCCAATTTTTATTATTTTATTTCTAACTTTTAGACATTTTAATTAAAAATTGGATTGAATTATATTTCATTTTATATATAATTTCCTTTTCCCATTACAAATCACTTTTAGTATTTGCTTTGTAATTATAAAATATTTTTTAGCAAACAACTTTAAATTTATTGTAGTCTTATGGTATAATTTTAATTGTCTCTTATGTGGCTAAGACTTTTGCTGATTCTGAAACGACGATATAAAAAATTTATGAAATCGAGGAAAGCACTTCATAACGAAGGGCTTTTTCGTATTGTGTTCTTACTTATCTTATATAAAACATAGAAAATCTGATTTATTACTTAAGAAAATAATATGTTGAAGTTTCTTAAGGGAACTTACAAATAGCAATTAGTTTTCAAATTTTTAAGCAGTTAGCTTGGGTTTTTTGTAAAACCTTTTTGAGCCTATAAGTTCCGGATTAATATTAAATGTGTTTGGATATCATAAAATATATAAAGGAAAATATTTTTCCTTTGCATTTGGTTGGGTATTTAGCAATTTCTTTAAAATAATTTTAAAAGTTTTAAAAGAAAGTTTAAAAAAGTGCGCGCTTAAAGCATTTATACAGATTCTCATCTAACTGAAAAATGTAAACTCTCATTAAACTGAAATAATCTTGAACTATTTTACATTACTGATTTTATGGAGCTTATTTTCGTTATGACAGGAAATTTTTCTCTACAGAAAGAAATCTGTTAACAAATGAGTGCTTTCCATGAAGAAGCCTTTTTTAAAGCATATAATTATGTTCATAGAATGAGAAAAAAATTAATTCTTTCGAAAAATCTAAATCCAGTTAATTGGAGACTCTTAGACTCTTTCCTATAGAAAAAGGAGACAGTAATGGTTGTGTAATTATAATATACTCTTAAGGTATCCGACTACTTGCGACAATTTTAAAAAAATGCAGATATGGAGACTTTTTTGTGGTTTTTAGATTTTTTTAGTACATTTTAAGAAAAATATGCTAAAATTAAGATGATAAAAATAAATTTTTATTACTAAAATGGGAAAAAAATTGATAAAATTTGTTGGATGCCTTAAGAAAAAGGATGCAAGATAGGTAAAATAAAATAATTTTTTTATCATCTCCTGAAATAACATTTTAATTTATTTAATTCATTTTTAATACACATATGTTTTTGGCCTATATTAAAAGAGCTCAAACAAAAATAGCTTTTTCGTATAATTTGACTAGCGCTTTATACATTTTAATAATAAAAAGGCGTTTTAATTATTGAACGTTTTGATAATAAAAAAATAACGGAACACCTCAATCGTAAGTTTTTGGAAGATAAAAAGCAAGGGATATTTTAATTCTAAGGGTGCAAATGAATTTATAAAAATGAGCAAATAAATATAATCAAAAGAAACAGTGCCTAATTATATCAAAATAAAAGGATTAACTTAGTCACCTTCTTCAGAATTTATTATAACTAACTTCATTATACTACCAGTTAATTAAGCCGAAGCAACGTGGCCCCAAAAAATATTTCTAATATAAGCTCCCCTAGAAAAGTTCTTATTTGCAGAGAAAAATTAAGTCAAACTCGACACCGGAAACCGAACTTCACTGCACGACTCCTTTCCAAATCACGTCACTTCTCTTCAAATAATTTTTTTCCCCGCGCACACACCAACCCTAGGATCAGCAAGTCGGCCCATTTAGCCGAATGACTGATCAAGAAGTGCTGCGAGCGACATCTCTGAACGCGCGAGGCAACTATCCGCTGAGGCAGCAAGGCCTGCCTTCGATGGTATAAAAGATAAGAACACGGGAGAAATTGATGGCGACTGAAGAGACAATAAAAAAGGATAAGTTCCACACACACATACTGCCTGAAAGAAAGAGCACGAAGAAGAATAAGAAAAGAAAGAAGAAGAAGAAGAAAGAAGAAAGTAATTTGTGAAATAATTAATTACCCGCACACTGTATTTGCAGTTATATTTTTACCGAAAACCCTTTTGAACGATGCCTAACCCTCTAAGTTAAAAGATCTTAAGCTGGTGTGCTCCTCTCCCACTCTTTCAAAGTAATTAATCCTTTCGACTCTGCCGTATCCTTGCTCGTCCTCTGAATATTCATGAGCGCTTAATTTATGCAAGAGTTAGCAACAACTACTCGTATTGATCACCCTCTCCTTCTTTTCCATTGTTTGCCCGAGCTGTTAAACCTAAGGGGACCCTGAGTGCCGCTCCATAGACCCCCTCCCCCTTTCCTTCCATCCAAAAAGAACCTCGGCCCTGCCTTGTAACTGGAGTTAATATATGCACAGATTTTTCTCGATACCCACCACTGTATATTTCATCGCACAGAAAATAAAACCAACATTAGCAATTCCCACGCCGCTGGTTCTTCTTACGAATTGGACTCCCGGACTATTTACACTGGTTGTTCGCATCCCTGATAGGGAAGAGAAAAAGTTGAAAAGAGAGAGATAGAGAGAAAAGGAGAGAGGGGGTCTCTCTTCTAACTCTCTTTCATCGCACCCGATAAGGAAAGAGAGATAGAAGAACACAGGGAACATAGGGATAATGATTTATCCCCCTCAACTCTTAGAACGTGATCGGAATAATAGTGCCAGGACCACGAATTTGTCTTTTAGGGAGCGTTAAACACAAAACAGGGAAAAAAATTCAGAGAGAGAGAGGGAAAAGCGTTTTCAAAAATATACTGGTGGTTTTATGTATGCGTTGACTAAAGCGATGCCACAGTTCGAGACTTGATGACGGTTTTGCTGCGGTATTAATTAATGCTTGCTGTGAAATCGTAAATCCTGGAAGATTTCTCTGACATGTGTAATTAAACCGGATTTCGTATTTGTTCTTTAACCTTTTCTTTATTAAGCTTTTGGAATTTATTGTGTGTCCTGTGAAAGGTGATAGGGCGATAATTTGTTATCTGGAATATGAAGATAAAAAAATCCGAAGAAATGGGAAAAGTTTGGTAGCTTTTTCTTGATTTATAAACACTAAAGTGTAAGAAGTTCTGACATTGTTCTAAGCTATCTGATTTTTAAAGAATTTGATATATGCAAAGCTAAATAATATTATTTTCACTTTGTATCGTACAATTAAAAAGAGCTAGCAATTTATTGATGAGCAAATAACATTATTTTGGATTTTAGAGAATCTATATTGTTACTCTCCGAGGTTTGATTTAGAAAGACAAAATAAAAAAGGGCATTATTCATATCTGAGGACATCAAATCATTTTAATATGTGGAATCAAGCCTTTGTAGTTTTTTTTTCAGTATACGACTCAAACATTTGCTTAATACTTTTCTTTAAAAAAAATGCCAGATGCTCATTTATGCAATTTTTACTTAAAGTTTTCATCCATGCAATGACATAAAATTATTATTCAAGAAAAATTCTTCACACATACTGAATTTGATTGAAGATTAAAATTTATATGTTTATCATTTTTTGCCTTGGTTTTTGTTAAATATATATTGCTGTGCTTTTTCATTTATTTCCTCGCGTATATGTCTCGAATTGTAAATGCCATAATTCACCATTATTTCTCGATTGAACTGAGTGAACTTATTTAGTTCCAAGTAAAAAAAAAACAATTAATAAACTTAATATAAATATTTTAATTGTAATTTATTTATTCATTGTAATTTATTAATCAGTAATTTGTGATAATTATTTTTGTTGTTAGAGATACAGCTTAAGATTTAGTTGAATCTTAAGGACAAATTAAGGGGAATGAGCTTCTCTAAGTTCAGCTACTCTTATAATAATTTAATGACGTTGTGAGGAAATCATGAAATAAGATACCTAGATACCTATTTAAATGATTTCCGTCACTTGAAAACGGCACCGAAATTTACATAACTGACCATTTATAGCGATATCGATTCAAATTGATTATATTTCCCTTTGTATGCGGCATGTAGAAGATCCTTTGAATGCCTACTTGGCTTAGGTGCTATCGGCAAAATTAAATTCCTAACATGATTTCGCATCGTCAGAGCTCAGGTGCCTTCCCTCTGGGGGGGAAATTGGTCATCAAAATTGCTTACGGTGGTTGGTAAACCACTTATATGGTACCACACTAAAAAGAGATTCCAGCTCCCAGGGGAATGTACTGAGTCTGCAATGGCAAAACCAATCCGCAGTTCCATTAGAAATAAGTTTTTGAAGTTGGCGTGGGATAAGTAGAGTTGAATGATATTTTATTATTCTTGTAAATAAATCAGTGGAAAAAACATTTAAAATGTAGCGTGTGTGTAATGTGTATAATTTTAAGTATATAGTACGTAAAATTTAATTAAGTATTTGTTATTAACAATTAATTTTATTAATAAATGCAAATTATTCATTCAATAATTAATTTTTTACTGTTTTTTGTTCCCGAAAATTGACAAAATCAAAAGAATTTGGGGGGGGGGGGGTTCTCGTATTGGAAGCATGATACGAGAATAGTGAATTTTCGACCCTGGTACCCCCCACCCCTTGACGAATTCCTTTGTGAGCAACTGATGTAGCACATAACTTTTCAAAATTCTTTTCATTTGTTATTTTCAAACCGTTCAATGAACGCAGAAATTAATTTAAATAAAAACTATTTTAATCGTAATATCAAACTTACAACTCTATGGTTAGCCAAAGAGATACATGTGTTGTTTTGTTTTATGCGATCTTAAAGTCTTGCGAAATACACTTTTACAGAAAAAAAATTATTATTACTATTCATAAAAATAAAATAAGTAGCCTTCTCTCTTTAATTTCTGTACATAAAAATTCAATTTAAATTGTTCTCTTAATTATTACCTACTGTATTGTTTTTACCAACATCTTCAAAAAAGTTTTAGAAAATAACCTACTTACAGAGATCAATTACTTTACAAGGTTTCTTCGTCCCATCCGATCCTTAAAAAACTATTTTTCACTTCCTTCCCCCTCTCCCTTAATGATCCAGCCATTTGACTAAGCTTCAAGTTTAGTATATACACTACAGAAAGTCGTTCATACTTTATGGAAATGATTTTGTAATTCATTTTCTCGTTTGCAATTTGAGATAAAACTTTGTCAACTTCAGAATAATCACCTGAAAATGTTTTCTTTTGATTAGAATACAAAAGGGAGTTATTTTTAAAATAAATCTTTTATTTTAAAAATAGCTCCTAAAATTGATATATGTCTCAAAGTTTAAGTAAATGCGCTTTCCGAGGAGAAAGATTCGTATAAAAATGTTATAAAGAGGTGTAAAATCTCTGTTATTGTATTCTAGTGAAAGGTACGTATAACATATCATATTTCAAGGGGAAAAATTTCTATCTGAAAGTGAAAATGAAAACATGACCTTACGAAACTTCATTCTAAGACTATTCAAACGCAGGTAACTATCAAGAAAATGGAGTAATCCTAAAAGGACATCCACCGACTAAAAGATTCATTGCATTGACTAAAAATGTCTTCCAACACCGCAATTAAAATCACCATAAAGATATTTAAAGTTTAAAAAGACGTTTTAACATAAATTTCGTCTCCTTTTTTAAAACATATTGCTGAAAAAGAAGCATAAATTGTAGAAAACTATATAAAAAATTCTTAGTTACTGAAAAATGGAAATTTGTGGTGACATTGGGTGAGGAATGAGTATATTTAAGTGTCTGTAATAAAAGAAAATTTATTTTCTATTGTTTAACTGATGGGAATGACTGAACAAAATGACTTAGTCAGTATACAGAAAAGTTCCCAAAGGGATTCATGACAGCTGCAAGGTTTTGTTACAGCGGCAAATTAAAAATCAAAAACGTTTCTAGTCAAGCGAAAATTAATTAACTCAGCAGAATATTTTAGAACCAAATTTTGACGAAGAATTTCCAATGGAAACGACATTGATAAAGTTGAGTTTTATATGGACAAAGGCGCTAATCGCACATCTAAGTCAACTGAAGCTTTTAATAAAAAATGAATTAAAAAAAGAAAGAAAGTATCCCATTTGATGAAATACGTGCAAAAATCACCCTACGCTTCTCCAATGAACTTTGTGCTTTCAGTTTATTAAAACGAGCTTTAGGAAAACGGCATCCAAGAACACTGAACGAATTGTGGAAACCATTTCAAGAGGAATAGAGTAAATCTTTCGTGACAACACTAAGAAAAGCTTACTTTCATGAAAAATTCTAGCAACAGCTATTGTCAAGAATCATAGCTATCAGATAGAAGCAAAGTTCCACAAAAAATACGTTTTTTTTAATGAAAATTAACTATCAAAATCGTTTCCATAAAGTGGGGTCGACCTTCTGTATTCCATTTCTAAACTGTATGGCAGAGGTGGGCAGACTTTTCCAGGGTACGGGCTACTTCTAATTTTTTCAAGGTGTTGCTGTTCACCCAGTATCAGTGGCACACACAAAAATGGAAGGGAGGGTCCACGGGTCCAGACCCTCCTCCATAGCCCATGATTTTTTTCGATTGATTATAACCCCGACAATCTACAAAATAATAATAAAAAAATGTTTGGCACCGTATTGGAGTAGGATACAAGAATAGTAGACATTCGACACTGGACCACCGCGCCGCGTCCTCTTTGAAAAATCCACGAGAGTGCCTATTGCTCAGGATAGTAGGTGTGGTGAGGTAAGGAAAAAGTCGCAACAATATATATTATAACTTAATAATAAATACGGAATATGTACTTACCTACTTAAATAAAATGAAAAACTGACTTTTTTGAAACCGCGTTTAAAGCAAAACGCAAAATACAAACATAATAATAATAGCCACAAGTATAATAATATCTAATGATGCATTTATTATCAAGCAATTCAAAATACATTAAGAAATAAAACATTTTCATCTAAAGTTAGTTCTCGTAATTATAGTCAGTAGAAGACTTAGTCTGCGTGCTGTCAGCCAATCTTTAATATTTCCGTATACAATTACTAACAGCTTATCTTCAGGCGGTCACTCCAAATTGTCTTGGTGGTCCACTGGTCGATCGCTATCGACGTAATATCTACCCCGGCTGTATGGTATCCAAGTAAAAATTTTCAGAATTTTTTTCAAACTAATTTTAAAAAGTTGGAATCTCATGTAAATGAATAAAATACATTGAATAAATATAATCGATTCACATATGAATATTGCCTATTGCTTTCGTTTTATATGGTCAGATAAGTAGTCTTTAAACAAAAACTACAGAGACGCTATTTTAAAACGTGTTGGTACTTTTTATTTTCTTTTTAGCGCGTTTTTCACGTAGTGTAAAAAGAAAGCGCTATTAGGACGCAAATTTCTTCTTCGTTCCATATTTTGTCGTACCTTTTTCTCAGCCAATAATTAACCGATTGACCTCGGGTTTTTGGCATTTGGTCGCATTTGTACCCTAGATGAGCCGAATCATATTTAAATTTAATAATTTAAAATTAAAATTAAATTTTTTTTAAGTATAGTACACTACTTTTTGTTAGTAAAAAGTTCATTAGTTGCATTATTGTAGAATACAACATTTGAAAAACGCACTAAAATTGCTTGGCCATGCCAATGATTGATATCTTGGCATGTTTCTGTTTGAGAATGTGCTCCGTGGTAAGTCCACACTGTCGTACATACAGTGAAAAGAGCCTTAATATTTCTTACAGAAATGTCGCTTATTTTCATATGCTTATAATATTTTAAACATTTTACACTTTTTTGAAGCCCCATTCTTTAAAAAAATGCGTAAGAGATTCGAATTATTTTATTTTAATTTCGAAGACTTATAGTCATTTGAAAATTGTTCATATTTTCAGCCCACGAGACTAAGTCAACATTGAGACCCTTTAAAGACAATATAAAACGAACGGTCTACTTTGTATAGAACATCGGTGATTGTTATGTCTGAAGTTGAAAACAGGTATACGGAATGGCCATGTGTGGGTATAAAAAGTAATCTATGTTTTTAGCGCGGTTTTCTCGTAGGGTAAAAAAAGCGCTATTTTGACGCAAATTTTGTCTTTGTCTTCGTTCCATATTTTGTCGTACCTTTTTCTCAGCCAATAAGCAACCAATTGACCTCGGGTTTTTGGCATTTGGTCGCATTTGTACCCTAGATGAGCCGAATCATATTTAAATTTAATAATTTAAAATTAAAAATTTTTAAAATTAAAAAAAATTTTTAAAGTATAGTACACTACTTTCTGTTAGTAAAAAGTTCATTAGTTGCATTAATGTAAAATACAACATGTGAAAAACGCGCTAAAATTACTTGGCCATGCCAATGATTGATATCTTGTTTTATTTCAGACAAGATATGTAAGTAATTTCGATGTATTGTAGATCAGTGCTTCCCAGCCTTTTTTATTGCCGCGGACCGGTCAACGTTTGATAATTTTACCATGGCCCACTTAGTAAGGGTACTCTTATTGTTTATATTTTAGATTGTTTTGATTTAATAATTTTAATTTAATTGTATATAAATGTAACTTCAGTACAATATACAGTTACGTCAAAAAATGGAAATAAGTTATTTAATATGGACAATGGAATATACAGTGATTTCCATGGGAAGTCGTACAAATCAAAGAGAAATACGCCACACTAAATAAAATAGAAATAATTAAATGTTCATTGGGTGTGTCCATTGATCATTGTCCAAATGTCCATTGATCAAATGTCCATTTGATCCATGGACCAGTACCGGTTTGTAGCACGGGGATTGAGGACCACTGCTGTAGATGAACGAACACCCTCCCCTCCAACACACACGCATGTCAGGTTATTATTTGAGAATATAAAATAATACATTCACCTCATTCAAGAAAAAAGACTTCCAAATATATCGTTGAAAAACTGCAATGTATTTAGTTTATAAAACTATGTCCCTCTTACGCAATGTTTCTGTATAAATGAATTTCTTCAAATTTAACTCTTTTGTCTGCAAAGGCTGTAATTAAGACTGAGTCTCAAATTCCTCCCAAAATGTACCTTAGAAATTATGGTATGATATACAACCTTCATCCCTTGGCCGTCATTCGAAATTACAAGGTGTGTCGCGAATAGCCTTCATATTGTTCTAAAATAACATTAATTCACAAATAAATAAATGGATAAAAATAATAATAATAAATAAAAAAAAATAAAAAGTTTAAGAAATGTTTTTCTATATTTGTGAAATTTTCTTCTATATCTTTCAATGTTTTTCTTTTGGAAGAGGATTTGTTACTTTAAGAAATCCGGCTACCTTAAAATTGTGAATTTTACCAAAAAGTGACAATTTTTTTATGATTTTATCTTATAGGCCATTTTATTAGTTTTGTAAAAATACCAAATTCATTATTTTCCGTTCTCTAGAACAAAAACTACAAGTGTTTTAGTAAAATTAGATACCATTACTTTAAGCGAGATATATGTCATACTTTAAAACGCGTTTTACTCCAAATGTGTTTTCTTTTAAATGCTCAAACGGCGCCAGCGATTGCTCAAACAGTTTTGAAAATAATTAACTGAAGTTTTGTGTGTGTGTTCTGTATAATAGTAGAAGTGTTTTAACCTTCAGATTTAGCAATCACTGTTTTATTACAAAATTTACAGTCCTTTATGTGAATATAATCACTGATTTTTTAAGCAATTTCATATAATAACTCACATAAAGTACTCTAGTTTTTGTAAAAATTAAAATATTTCTTATCCTAAAAGTCATTTCAAAAATGAATAACATAGCAACACATCAGAATTGAAAAACTGAAAATTTATTTATAAACTTTTGGTACAGAATGGGTCTTGTTTATGCTATATTTTTGTAAATTTTTACCCATTTTAGAAATAATAATTTCTTTTTCCTCTTCTTAATTTTAGCATATTTTTCTTAAAATGTACTAAACAAATCTATAAACAACAAAAAAAAATCACCATATTTCCATTTTTTAAAAAAAAAGTTGTTGCAAGTAGTCGGATACCTTAATACGCTTATCCCTTTTAACACTTTAGTTCATGGCACTCATGCAAATCATACGCATGGGATATTTGTATCGCAATTTTAAAAACATTGGTTTCGATGAGACTGGAAATTCCAAATTGCTTTGTCCAATTGGAAAGCATATCTAATTGGAAGTTAAGAAATAGTATCGTTCCCACCGAACCTGAAAATTTTTATATTTTGCTCGTAAAAAAAAATGTAGACCTTTTTTGTACAATGTAAAATAAATTTGCTATTCATTGAATAAAATAAAATGATGCTACAAAATGCGGAAAAACTCAAACAATTTTTTAAGTATATATTGTGCAAAAAAATTTCATAACTTTATTTTTTCAAAACAGAAAACTTCGGCTCACTTCAAATTTCTATTAATAATTTGACCAAGAATATTTTCAGTTTCCTTATTTATCTCAAACTATAAATAAAAATAGAATAGTTTACCTATTTCATTAACGCAATGGGATAAAAACTAAATTTAAAGACAAAATTATTGCTGTTTAAGTACATACTTTTAAATTATATAAATATTATTGGTTTATAATTAGAATTTCTGAAATAAAAAACACTGTTCCAAAAAATCAGTAAAATTCATTTACACATAATTTTTTACCATTTTTTTAAATTTTGAGATTTTAATTTAAAATATAACATGCAAGAGATTGTTTATCCAATGATTGTCAAGGTCTCCAATTGTTTATGAAGGATTTGCGCGTTCCCCTTTCGAACTCAAATTTTTAAAAAAAATGTTGAAAAAAAAAAGAAAACATAGAATTTTAAGTTTAAGGTTATATGGATGTTTTTCCTCGTTTAAAGAAAGTTTGCTTCATCTAAATCAATGACAATTAATGAAAGATATTAAAGTTTTAAATTTAGAGTCAATTTTTCAACAATAGGATCAAACTTTGAGGTTTTGATGCAATATTTTATAGTTATAGTTTCATATTAAGAACTCATTAACTTTGTTTAATTTATTGCTTTAGTTTTTTTTTACTCTTCTTTCCAAAAATACATAACAGATATTGATATCTTAATAAAGTGAAAGCCTTATTAAGTAGATCATACAATACGACAAAACATACAGAAGAAAATAGAGCTGAATTAGTTGTTTATTACTTAGAATTTTTTCGATCCGTAGTATACATAAATATATTTTATAGTTCTAACAAATTATAACACGAATGCACATCTTGAAATAGGCTTACTTCAAGAAGCATACGATATCGCATACTTCATACATTTAAATCAACTTTTTAGTTTAAATCGACAATATTGACAAAAGTTACGTCCAGTTGTTTTTTTAATTGTTTTCTCTTCTTTGTCTCGCTATCTTAAAATGATTATTTTTTATTATCTAAAAAAGTAATTTAATTTTTATTTCAAATATAAATTAAATAAATCTGATTTTTAAACAACATAGTTTACATTTAAAATACAAATTTTTACTTGATATGTAACTATAAAGTACAACTATTGCCCCTTTTTTATATTATTTGTGCATTCCAATATCTATGCATGTACACGTAAATCAATAAAAAATGTTAACAATGTGTTTCTGATTAGTTTCCAAACAAGACCACGGAATCATTGCTTGTATATTATTTTAATTTTTTCGTTTAATATGAATGAGATTCGCGCAAGTCCTTCAGACGGTTTCTGTAAATTTAAATGAATCAATTACACACGGAATTTATGTAATTATATATCTCATATAAAATGTATCTCCAATCGTTTATTATCTTTGCTATTATTTGCTTATCTAAGCTTTAATTTCACCTATTCCCCTTCTTTCGTACGAAAGCGCTTAGAAATACATTATGAGTCGATTTAACAAACTTTTACATCGTTTTGCATTAGAAATAAGTACACCTAATAGAAATTATGTATTTTGTTATGTGCTTCAATTTTTATAATATAATTCTCTTGCATTCCTATTTTTTAAAATTAGGTTTCACTTATTACAAAATTCTAAATTTATAAGTGTTTTAAGAAACTCAATGCATATAAGATAATTTTACTTCAATTTATAATAATTTACATTACACAAATAGTTATTTCTCAAACACATAAATCATTATTTTTGAATCAATTCCCATTTAGTGAATTTAAGGTAATTATGCTTGGTTAGAGGCTTTATTTAGGATAGGGGATCACAAAAATAAATGTGATTTATTCTTTTCTCGATAACAAACTTCAAATTCATAAGATAAACTCATATTTGCATTGTAATATTTAATTTTCGTACATATTTATTATTAACCAAATACAAACTTTTTTACTTATTATAATATATCTATATGAACAGAAGCATTGATGAATATATAGCTGATTATTAAAAAAAATCCTATAAGAACCAGACATTAGATTAAAACTATATGATTAAAATGTAATGTTTTTAGATTCTCTCTTTTAATATTTATGGTTACTCTTTAATTATAAACTCTTTTATTTTAAAAATTCGTTACACACACATTTGATACCTTTCTTCCCAATAACATATAAGAATTAGGTCGTATAATTCGAAAGCATCTCGAAATTCAAAAGCGTTTGAAAACATTTTAAATGTTCCAGGGATCAAAAACAGTTTGTAGTAAAGTATAAGAGTTTAATGGTTCTTTTTATTCCTGGCAATATGTCCAAAACTCTCAACTTGAATGATATCATAAAAATAAATCTCTATATTTCAGGAAATAATTAAATATAAGTGAAGCAAATGGAATATAATTTTTTTATTTCTAATGGGACTGCATATTGGTGTTTTACAATTGTAGACCTAGTATATTACCCGGGAACTGGTTTCTCCTTTTTAGTGCAGCACTATATAGGCGGTATACCAATCGCCGCAAATAATTTTGATGCCCAGTTTCTTCTCTAGAGGGAGTCATCTGAGAACCGACGATGCGAAACCGTACTAGAAATTTAATTTTTCTGAGAGCACCCAAGCCAAATGGGCACTCAAAGGATCTTTTACATGGCGTAAATATCCACATGGACGCTGTTGATATTTTGCATCATGAAAATCCACCGACTTAGGCCGGGATTGAAGCCACAAACTTGGATGTACAACTACGTCACACAGCCGGCAAATAAGTTAAAACAAATTAAATTTTTTTCAAATCCGGACTAAGAGTGAATTTCAATTTCAATTTGATTTAAGCTACTACATTAATGACCGTCAATAATAATAAGATACCAATACCTTCTATTGTGTTAAATGTTCATGGTAGCCGAATAGAGTAACGGTCGCGAACTCGTGGTTAGCATTATTTTGTTGAAACGTATATTAGTCCTAGTGACACTAAAATTCACCGTGTATAATTTATCGTTAAATGCGTTAAATTTATCGGCTGATATGCGTTAAATTTATCGAAGCGTAATGTTCTCATGAAAGCATGGCGTTGTGTAGAAGTATGTAAAGTAGGATGTTAGAGTTCACTGTAGTTTTTGCTACTTACCCGTGATTCAAAGTTGCAAAGTCCATCATCTCTCAACAGCTGAAGTCCTTCCAATATAGACAATGGCTAAGCTCATTCTAAATTAAAATCATGTAACAGGACTCTTTTTGCAAATCTCTTATATGAGATTGGATCGCATTTTGTTGCATAGAGGTAAAGTACATTAAAACAATGAATCATTTATTTGTTTTGCCTGTTACTTGTACAACCCAAAATTTGAATGCAATTTTTCCCCTTATCCTGTATTTTTCTCCAGCTTTGGATTTTTACATAAAATAAATCAAGAACGATTGAATATGGGAGTGATTGTTCCCGGAGAGCCGCCTTGGAGCTCTAGACTCTTCAAGGTGAGCTCGGCTCCATTGGGCCTTCTCCTATACCCTACGTCAGCGTCTCTCAAACTGTGGGGCGCGGCCCCTAAAAGGAACATGATAACTCTACGAGAGGGGTGCGAGCATATTGAAAAGTCGGAAACAAGAGATTATTTTAAAAACTTATTAATTTACTGAATACACATTCATACTGATATAATACAAAAAAATACGTTGTGCAGTACTGGTACATTTATAATTAATTTAACAATACTAAGTTAAGAACAAGCTTAATAATTACCAGTGACCTCATGGGCTTGTCATATATAAAATTATATACAAAATGTAACACTTATTTTGATAACTTGTACGGTGTATAATTAATCCCTTAACTGCCGATTAAAAGTAACACGATTCGCACCCCAAGGCCACCGTTTTCAAAGTAGGCGCGCATATGTGAAGTATTGGAGGGAGAGAGAAGAAATTTTTTCTTATCAAATCCTCTGAAATAAGCAAATTCTTCGCAAACACGGTCAAGTTCCTTTTATTGCATGCCTTTGGAATAATTTTATGGACAGCACTACAGAGAAAAGACCGTACTTCGTAAAGACGCATAGATACGTCCGGGCAATTAACACTTTGACTGAGCGAGACGTTTACATACACAGGTAGCACTTAAAAGATTGAAGTCGTATTTCAGCTTTAGTATCAAAGTAGGGTATTTTTGAATTCAATACATTATATTTATGTGGAGGGGGAGCGATGAAAATTATGATAGAGTATTGGGTCGCAAGTACTGTAAGCTTGAGGAGTACTGCCCAACGTGCAGTTTCAAAGTGCGACGGTAGTAACCAGTCAATGTACATACATAATATATAATCAATTGATACATATTTCTTTTAACTTCCCTCCAGACTGCTATGGCGGAGAAATTTAAGTACAAACATTAGAAAATGGGCGGTTTACTCTTCAGAACTTTGTCGTAGCCTATCGCTACCTCTAAGATTATCAACTCCCCTTCAGTTATTACCTGAATGTGGATGTGTTGAATTCATAATAAATTACTACTTATTTTCACAAATCAATCTTATTTATTGACTTTTCTTAATTAAGAGATTACACAAATACTATTCAATTTTAAGAACAAGAAAACACAGTGGAGAATGAGAAGGATTCAATAATCATGAACGACGGAATCTTATCTGAGTCTACGACGGATCGACGCGTACAATTATAGCTACACACTTATACTTAATTGGGGTAAGTAAAACTAACCTGATACCTTTTGTTATGGCAGGTTCGTCTAGCTGCTTCTTTAATATCTGGATTGGATTCCTTTAATGGGCGGCTTCAGTCTCAGCTATCTCTCAGTTCTTTCCCGAACTAATTTTATCTACACTTTGCAATAGACTTTACTCACGACGTTTACACTTAAAAAAGCACTTCTCATTTCATTCCTTTCTCTTCATTTCATTTCCCCTTTCTAACTTGCTAAACCCGAACTTATATAAAATATCTCATTTGCATAAATCACGCCTTTGGCTCCCGGTGGAGATTGGTTGAAATAAATAAAATATAGAATTTATGAGAAGGTTAGTGAAACGCGTAAGCACCCGTCACAACTTGATTTAATTATATAAACTAACTTCGGGACATGAAAGTGAACCCTTTGAAAGAATTGTAACAAAAGAGAACTAAAAAAATCATTTTTGATGAAATATAGAATAAAAGAGCAAATCTTTCAACTTAAATATGTAACGCTTCAAATGTTAATGAACATTTAGTTCAATTTGCTCAACATACTATTTTGTATTGATGTCACTGTATAACTATGTAATGAACTACAGGAAACAGATGTCTCAATTTCCGATCACAGTCAAGGGATGTGTGTGTGAGAACTCCATTTGAGCTAATCTATCTCTCTCTATATATAGGAGAAAAGCGACTCATTCATCGCGAAACTTCCGGTACTATAAGATCTACAGACTTGAAATTCAGCTATTATGCTTCTTTTATTGAAAGCTATCCATTAAAAACCGATTTGTGGAAATCGACTCCCAAGGAGGGGGGAGGGTTATGGAAGTGTTTTACATTAGAAAAATTCCCATTTTTGAACTAATAGACATGTATAATTTGAAACCTGATAGGCATGTTTCTTTTGATGCGTAATGATCTGTTAAGAATGGGTTTTGCGGAAATCGGAGGAGATAAGTTAAATCAGTTTCCTGACGATGTGAACCTGTAATTTTGACGCCTAGCGAACCTGCTCTAGGATTTAAATTTGCGGAGAGCACCCAAGCCAAACAGACACTCTAGGGATCTTTTACATCCCGTATAATCATACGACATGGTCGCTGTCGATTTTCTGCATCATGAAAATCCACCGACTTGGGTCAGGGTCGAACTCGCAACCTTAGGTGCAGAAGGCTAGCGATAAACCAAACGCGCCACCAAGCAGGCTATGAACAGATTGTCAACTTATTTCTCCAGTTGTCCTTATTCATTTATGTTTTCAAGAAACGAAATCTTTATGAGTAGGAATAATCTTCGATTGAAGGTTCCCCGTTTTATGATTTATATCAATATTTTATGCTATCCCAAAGATTCATCATTAAATTTAACAGAATCACCCATAGAGGATTCATAAGCATTCGAGGTAAACACAGACTCAGCAACTTTTTATTTTGAATGATTGCTCCTTCTTTATCAGGCGTCTTCTTCCAAGCTAATTTTTATTCATAAAGACACCCCTTGCGATGGTAGTTACTTACTCACTGAAGACAAATTGTTAGGACGAAATAGCCTTATCTGGGAGCGTTATTTTTACGATAGAACCTGATTTTTTTATCCTCTTTAAACTGCAATTTTTTCCCCCTCCTAAATATTTAAACTGAGCCGTTGGTTTCTTGAATCAATATTTACACACTGTGTTGCGTTAAAGACAACATTTGCCGATGATAAAACTTCCAATAAAAGACTAAAGAACAGTTTTTGCTACCTTTGAAACTTAATAGCTGAGGGGAGTTTTGTTTTGTTTTTCAACGCTTTTATTTTTGGCGACGAAGAGAAGAACGAACTTTGATGGAATTTTTTCATTATTATTATTTCAAAAGCCCTATAAAAGACCCGCGATTTAGAGCATAAAAATCGTTTTTCTTGTTTGAAGAGCCTAGGAAAAGGAATTTAATAGTCCTTAATGAAGTGCTCCAGCTAACTGCTTTTTTAAAACTCTCTCGACTGGATATGTGTATTTTTTTCTTCCTTACTTCTGCTCGCGATGACTGTCAAATAACATCGTTTCGAGCGCTAATTACGGCAGAAGATCTTCTTGTGTATGTGTTTCGTATTTAAGGTCGTAAAAACTTTGGCACTTTGAAAGAGATCACGTATTATAGAAACATTCTTTTGTCTCTCTGTTTAAGTTTCAAAAGCAGAGTATGAATGAGCTGGGGGAAAAAATCTATTGAGTAAAAATGCAAACTAGGTAAGTCAAGAATACAGAAGGAAAAAAAGGATTAAAAAAGGGCGAAATAAAAAAATAATTTGTTAAGACTTAGTTTGGAAAAGTGAAACTTATGAAGAATTTTCATACCTAGAGATAAATGTATGCGTTATTGAAATGCAACACAAAATTTATAAAAAGAATCCAATTTATAAGTTCAGTTTCAATTTTAATTTACTTTGATTGTATTTCTACGCTTTAGTCCAGTGATTAATACTGTCAATTCAGTTGTTGTTGCCGTGTGTTTTTTTTCTGGGATACATATGAAACACGCGTAAAAGAACAGAAACATACAATATACAAACAGAAGAATGCAGACATTTATTACAAACGATAATCCCAGCATAGAACAGAAGGCATGCGCTGCTTTCCATTCGAGACGGGAATCCGTTTCAGGCGAAGGTCCGACTTCTTTTACCGAAGAAGATACATCCATATCTTATTCGAGATTAGAGCCCACTCGTACTTACAATAAATTTACACGACTTTTCAAAAGCACTTCTGGTGGAAATAAGTTGGTGAAAATTCGGAGGCCAATTTTCATTAATACCTTCGAGTCAGTCTTAAGATCTTTCTTTCTCTGATAAATTTAATATAAAAAGGAGGATTATCTGATAAAAGGCCTTTTTCCTCTCAAAACCAATTGCATGAAACTCTGGAGATTTCAATGCATGTTAGATAAAACTAGGCATGAAATGCATGATATAAAATTAAAAAGTTTAAGTGACGTCCTAAACGTTTTGCGGATTTTTAAAATTATGTGATTGTTTGCCAGTAGATCTTTTATAACATTAGAGGATGTTAACTTAATTAAAATATAAAAAATATCACATTATTATCAATTTTTCTTTTGAAAATTTGATAATAATGTGATATTTTTACAGCCTATTTTTTCTTTACCAAAGCAATTTTAAATCTAGCTAAATAATAGCGTAGAATCACATGGAATGCTACGATTTCCAAGAATAGTAATTAAGAATATATCATTGATGTTATTAAACAAACCTAAAAGTCCGTGTGTGTGTGTTTCTTTTGTATAAAATTAAAAGTATGGGGAAATAAGCGAATGCCTAACAGGGCGTGAAATATTTGGAGCTGGGGGTGCCTATTAGTTGCTTTATATTCTTAACTTATTGTTCTAATCTTTGATTATTCCCATCATATTGAGACTAATTTCATCGAAAGAAAATATAAGTATACTGTATTTAATGTTTGAGAAATAAAAGGTTATATATATATTGTCGTTTAAAATTCTTAGTTAACTGTATTAAATGTATGTATGTATTTTACCCTGTGTCTTAGCTAACTAATATCGGTGGACAAAGCCTGAGAATGAATCTTATTTTTATTGGTGAAAGCCAGGAGAGAGAGAGAGAGAGAGTTATACTAAAGTAGCGATATAAAGAACACAAGGGTTATTTGCGAGAGCCTCATAATTTTGAATCTCGTTCTAGTGACGAGAACGGAAGCCTGAGCTGGTACCCCATCTTCTAACTACCACACCAACGGGAGGACACCAATCATCGACATATTTAACGTGCATCCATCCCTTCTATATGGCAGGTCTTCAGTGGTATCAGGGCTTGAGCCCACAACACTTCGGCCACGAGTTCGTGACCATAACCACTAAGGTACCGTGGTCACATTAGTAACAAAATTCACATATTAATTTTAGTGTACGTACAACATAACAAGATCTATCTGGGCATGAATATTACCGGCACATACAGATACGTTTCAGAGAATTGTGGAAGAATAAATTGTGGGTTTTGGGAAATTTTGGACACGTCTAGAAAACATCCTTTAAATGATTTTACACGCAGAAGGTTTATTGAAAAGCTAAAAGAAGTGGAATAAATAACGACATGTTCCCAGAAAATATTCAAAGTAACTTGAGGTGTCGTTTGCAACGTAGGGTGTCCTCTTAAGGCAGGTGAGCTGGGAGTTCGTATTTGTTGTACTACGGCTAGGGATAAAAGGTATATCGTCCTAGCAGGAAAAAGGGACCATCGCACTTCAACAATTCAGGTGGCTAATGAACTCCGTGATACATCACTAATTTATCGCAGTAAAATGGCTTTAAAAAGTCAGGATTGCAAACACTTAGACTTGCTGTGTATGTGCCATTAGCAAGAAATAATTCACTTTCAATTATGTCGACAGCGACGAAATAGATTTGGGAATTACTCAGCATGTGTTATTAAATAAGATTAAATTAAATTTCTTATGCTATCGGTTTCATTCTTGATTCAGTCTTAATATGCATAGACCACAAAATATCCGTGACAGGAACCAATGTACTTCTTGTCCACACAACATTATGATGAATGACCTAATACAATGGCTTAACGGAGAATATTAGGATCTCCTACAAAGTCAGGTTTTGGGCCCCAATCTACATCGTACGTACTTGGCGTCAGGCAGGCTTTACTCCCCCCCTCCCCTACGATGCAGGTGTTGCAAGGATGTACGTTAGCCACTAAGCTTATGCACTACGTGTGAAGCTAGCTCGGACTGTGAAGGCTAATAGAGGGATATATGAAGCTTTGCTGCTTCACGTTTGTTTTTTCGAGCTGCTTTCGGCAAATATATTCTGTAATATGGGTGGCAACACGTATCATCGAACGTGCATTATCCACGAATCTTAGACAGTGAGGACATTCAACATCTCGTCTGTCACGTTCCAGACTTCATTTTCCTATATAATTCCTTTTAGTAAGACTAAAAAGTATATTTTACAAAAAAAAAATTTTTTTTATCAACTGATCACAAATAAATTTATTTCATGAGTATGAGGTAGAAACAATTAATCATTAACAAAACAATAACTTACCATGAATGATTTCTTTATTTCATTTTAGATCCCATAAAAAAGATGCCGTACTTGAATGTATGACGTTAAAAACGTACACTGGTGGTACAACGAGAATATACAATGCTATATTCTTGCCATACTTTCGTATGGAGAGAGGCAGGGGCACGCTACCTGCCCTCCAATGTCCGAGAAATCGACCATTACAATAGCACAGGCTTGATGGTCTGGGAAAGCATAACGTTGAATTGCCGCACACACCTCCTTGTTCTTAAAAGAGGCATTGTTACTGTTGTGAGGCATAGGGATGAGGTCTTGGAGCCCCATGTTCGTATTTTCATGGGTGCAGTTGGCCCTGATTTTATTTTAATAGATAAAACGAGAGGCACATATAGCTCATCTGGTCGACAAATTTCTGGAAGGTGAGGATATTCACCGAAGGGTTGACCAGTTATATCTCCAAACCTCATGCAATCCGTATACAGCATGCCTGGGACGCTCTGGGGAAAGCAATTACAACTCGCAATTTCCCTCCGAGAACTATCCAAGGCTTGAAAACAAAGTTGCTGAACGAGTGGGAGGAATTGCCACAGGAACTCATAAATTACCTTATTTCCGGTATAAAATCACGGTGTGATGTCTGTTTATCTGAAAGAGCCAGAAACCCGATCATGCAATTTTTTTTTTGTTATATTCCACAACTGCTGTGTCATACCTTCCGTCATCGATGAGTGTTACAAACATTTTGTGTATTTTAACTGTTTAACAGTTATTTTTTGCGTTATATTATCCCTATATACATACCAAATTTCATTAAAATCTGTCCAGTAGTTCTAGAGATAATAGACAAAATCTAAAAAAATTCTCTTAATTTTTAACACCAGTTTATTTTGTAAATACCTTTCGAAAATAGCAAAAGTTTAATAAAAGAATATGAAAAATACTTCAAAATTTCTTTTTTTGTTCTACATTAAGATAAAAAATTTTAATAAAAATAATTAACATTCATATTTTCAAAAATATTGTACAAAGGTATTGTATAATTATACTTAAAATTTTTTTATAAAGTTCACGTTTACTTTGGGAAAAAAATAAGCGTAACTTTTTAACTTATCTACGATTTATCTTCATTATTCCTTGTATAGACAGCTCGTCCGCAGGGTTTAGGAGCTATTACGCGCTACTATCTTTGTAATTATGAGTCTGAGTCAAGTGATGACGAAGACATTTGAATTAATATATCCCATACTCTTAGGTTCCACATAGCATCATGTGGAACCTAAGATAACCTAATAATACTAGACCTCATGTCTAGTATTATTTAACATGCAGAATCTGTATTATCCAGTGTAATGGTCTCTCTTTTAGTGTTATTACTACTCAACTACATACTCATTTGGAACGTTACTGCTTATGAGACTCATGACCTAAATAAATAAGAGGCGAATTACTTCATTTGATAGAACAGAAATCACTTCTCTTTTAATATTATCACTCTATGTAAGAGAAGTTCACATGGATAGCATAAGCGAGAATAGAATCTAAGATCTTCGGAGGCCACTGTAATAAACAAGTAATATAAATTTTATTATCAAAGTCAATTCCTACTTAGGTCAATAAAGAAAATTTTTTATTTTAGTTTTTATTAAATAATTACAATATAAGTATGAATATACATATGGCAGAACCATAATATTAAATGGCAAAATAGAAAGCGATTTTCCTTGCAATTGCCCACTTTCCTTTCTATATATGGTGTTAGAATATTATTTTTGTTTGTTACTATGTATTCATTAATTAAAAAAATTAATGAACTAATATTCGAAAAAAACTGTATTAACATCAAAGTGTCATCCACAACAAGTTTTGAAAAATGTATTTGAAATTGAATGGACGAATAAAAATAATTTATTTACCATTGAAAATTTGAACAAGATATATATTATATATATATATATATATTATATATATAGTGTGAACTCTAATATTAGAAATTGAAAATAGAAAGACCCACTTTAAATTTATCTCAGTCGAGATATTAATTATTTCACGTAAAAGAAGTATGGTATGAATGAACTCTGATGAAAATATTCAAATATAATTCATAATAATAAAATATTTTATTATGAAACTACTTATATAATAATGGAATTATTTTTTTAAATCAATATAATTTATAAATAGTTCCTCGTAATGGAAGCAATTCTGTTCGGAAGTAAGGCCTTCAGTATTTTTAAAAATGTATTTCTATTCCCTGCACAATACGTTTTTGTGTTGCTAATTTCACAAAACGTGCATCATTTTTAAAATTTTAATTTTAAATTATTTAAATTTAAATCGTGTGTTTTTATAAAATATTTGCTACAAAAAGTTATTTTTTTGTCTTAATAAACGATAGTGAAATAATTATTTTCTTTTGTTGCATTCTTTTATGTATTTGGGAGAGTTGAAATGACAAGAGCTAAGAAGTTTTTCCTTTTCCTTTTCCTTTTCCTTACACGTCCTCAAAAGTAACCCATCATAATCTACTTTTAATCATTCGAAATATTTTTTATAAAAAAGTTTTTTTTTTTGCTAATTTAAAAAGATATTTTTATTTAGCTTCAAAACTCTTCGATTTAATATCCACAAATTTCACAGAATACTGTTTGCCTTGGAGAAAAAGAATAAACCTTTCTGAGTTGTTGTTGCTCATGCCACCTGTCTGACGTAGTCAGATCAAGGCCCACAAAATTCCTCATGGTAAAGGGCTAGAGATACGTCTGTCATTAGCCTAAGCTTTGAGCCCATGAAGGTGACAGCACGATTTTGCTCACGATAGATGGCGACACCATTAGGACCCCTGATTTAACGAGCACGTGCTCCGTGTGCACTCGGCGAGTATTTGGTGGCATTGAGCATCAAACCCAGGCCTTCCGGTTTGGCGTGCGATGCTCTAACCACTGGGCTACCCACGGCCCCCTTTCTGAGTAAAATAGGTCAGGTTTAGCTTTTCTTTGCAAATGAAATGAAGCACCATAAAGAGTGCTTTTATTACACTGCTGCTTGTAAAAAAATGCAACACCATGAAGGAATCAGAATTAAATGAACTTTGCAGCAAATATCAATTATAGGATGTTACGTCAGCAAAGTTTCAGAGCCACCGCGCATGCGTGGCGTGTGCAGCGCCCTCTAAACTGATGCTGAAAGTGTATAAATAGCGGGTTGTAGTGGGACATTGAAAATAGTTAATGATTATTTGTTAGTGGCTAACGTTTAGTGAGACCTAAGTATGCCTCCAAGGCGAAATAAGGAGAAATTCGAACAACTTACGGAGTTCGAACGGGGGAGGATTATCGGCCTTCGAGAAGGAGGATTTTACTATCGTGCAATAGGAGCTCGTGTGCAGCAGAACAGTTCCAAAGTGATGCGAGTTTGGAAGCAGTGGACCGACGAACCCCGAACAACTTGGAAAAACTGGAAATGGACGACAGAAGGTGACGTCAGCGAGCGATGACCGACACCTGCTCCGCATGGCGGTAAATGACCGTACAGCTTCCTCCAGACAGTTGGCAGCATGTTGGTCTACTGCTAAAGGTGTACTAATGCCGACTTCGTCAATTCGTCGATGTCTTCTGCACCGTGGATAGCGTGCAAGAGTGCCTTTACACAGAATCCCCCTCACGGCAAACGATCTACGGCTGCGTCTGCAATGGGCTCATGAGCACAGAGCCTGGAAAGCTGATTGGCACCAAGTTGTCTTTTCAGATGAATTACGCTTCAATTTGTGGGACCATGATGGCCGCATTCGTGTTAAACGCTATGCCGGCGAACGCTGCTTTCCAGAGGGCGTTATCGAACGACATAGTGGCATAACACCCAGGTTTATGGTTTGGGGTGCGATTTCGTATCATGGACGATCCAATTTGCTACGAATTGAGGGTAATCTCAATAGCAACAGGTACGTCCGTGAAATGCTACACCCGAAAGTCGTTCCCTTCCTTCAAGGCATCCCTGGAGCTATCTTTCAGGAGGATATTGCACGTCTACATGTTGCGAAGACTGTTCGAGACTTCTGTTCAGCCAAACACATGCAACTTCTTCCTTGGCCTGCTTATTAGCCTGATATATCGCCTATTGAGCACGTGTGGGATTTGGTTGGTCGGCGTCTCGCTCGTGATCCGCGTCCTGCAAGTTCAAAAGACTAACTTTTGCTGCGCATACAAGCAATATGGAATTCTCTTCCATAAGCAGACATTCAAAATCTATTTGACTCCATGTCTTATCGTATACAGCACTTATTACAGCGCGTGGTGGCTACACCAAATACCGATTTCGGACACTTAATATTTTTTCTTTGAAAATTTCGTCATTTATTTGTACTAATACAAGTTGCTTGTGCATTAAATTTCATTTAATTCTAATGATTCCTTCATGGTGTTGCATTTTTTACGAACAGCAGTATAGAATTAAACATTAGGAAGAGCCAAAAATTTTTTTCTTTCAATCTTTCTTTCTTTCTTTTTTTAGAAATGATACCTTTCGCTTAGCTAATGAAATTTTTTTTTAAACCAAAAAAGCATCTTCCACTCTTTAAATAAACTTAAAAAATCTTTTTTTCCCATTCAACTTTTCATAACTTACTGATGTTGCAAAATTGTTACTTTAAATGAGAAATTTGGATCATTAGAAATAGGGAAAAATTAATTACTAATTACAAAATTCAATATATTTATTATTCGTACGTAAGGCTAAAAATATTAAATTAATAGGTAAATTGTGAGTATGCACCTACCTCACAACAGAATATATAAGTAATTAATTTTTGAGGGACGATGATCGTCTAGCTGGAACTTCAGCGTATTGCAAACGAGTATTATAAAAAGACGTATAAGTTGAGAATAACTGTACGGCAGAGTTCATTCCATTTCTAAGGCGTAAATTCCACATTCGATATTTCGTCGGAACGATGCTACTATTCTACGAAGTCGACAGAAATCTCTGTAAACTATAACCCTACCGAGTGACAAGATGGTAGCGGTCGAATGAGAGCGACGACACACTGGCCATCTGATGGGCATTACAATACCTGATGCTTCTTATCAACAATCCGATATATAGCTGGGGTCTCAATGGTTGCAATGATCATTGGTAGGCAATTAAGGGAACGAGGGCTGAGGTCACGGAAGCCATTACGCCGACTTTCCTCATCGTTGCACATCATCAGGCACGCTTGCATGGGTGCAAGGTACCTTCCACTTGAAACAAACTAGAGTACAATTGTTTTCAGCAATGATTCATGCTTCGTTTTGAACCCCGATGACCAATGAAGACGTGTCTGGAGACATCCAGGACAGCGGTGAGCGAGTATTATTTTCACGTATTGTAATAAAAATGTTTATTTCTCTTTTATCGGGGGAAACTATTTTTAATAAATCAGTACAGATTTTTGCTTTCGCCGAAAGATAGTCATAGTCACTCGATCATCCGATGCATTTAAACAGGCTCTCCTTTGTTTGGAACAGGAAGCGAATAAAATGCATCTTACCATAATCCAGAACAAAATCAAATTCATGTCAAGTACCTGTTTTAATGAACCTTATTTTTTAATAGGAGAATACAAATTTGAAGCTGTCAATGGTTTCGGATATTTAGGCTCTGAACTAATAAACACATTTTCAATGACATTACTCCCGGATCTTTTTATGAACTTCAAAAATATTTAAATATAATTTTTCAACGGTAGAAAAACAAAGCTACTCATTTGCAAATCATTGATAAGGCCCATTCTCACATATGCTGTGGAAACGTGGGCAATGACCGAGAGAAACAAGGAGACTCTTACTATATTTAAAAGAAGAGTCCTTAAAAGTGTTTTAGGAGGTTATAAAATGTGATAATATTTTGAGAAAAAAAACTAATTTATAAATTAATAAACTTTCTAAAGAACCACATATTGTTAAGTTCATTGCAATAGAAAAGTTAAAATGAGCAGGATGCCTGATAAGATTAAACGGCAATCGAGTCTCATAAAAGATACCATATCATATGGTCAGTGGCGTAATGGAGAACATTTGCCCCCCCCCCCTGCAAAGTCAGGTTTTGGGCCCCCAAGTTGGATTTTACAAAGGATAGGTACTTGGCGGCAGTCAGGCATTGGACCCCCTAGAGCCCTGCCCTCCCCGCGATGCGGGGTTTGCGGGGTGCACGTTACGCCACTGCATATGGTACTCGAAAAAGAGGAATACCAAAACTCAGGTGCGTCGATTGCCTATAAAAAGATCCGAAAACTATTAATGTAAGAAACTGTAAAAGTCAGGCCAAGAATGGAACAGCCTGGAATGAAATTCTTAGGAAGGTCAAGCCCCACCCTGGGCTGTCATACCTTTAAGGAAGAAAAGAAGGACTATAAAGCTGCATAAAGGCTATTGGCAACGGACCTCGTAACCAGGCAGCTGTAATATTCACCTTACTGTCCTTCGCAACAGAGTCAGAAAACCAGGGGTTACAGCATGGGTTTCTGTATCATTTGACAGTCTCCTCCCTCTTTAGCTTTTATCTGTGACAGCACTGTGGTGTGTCGATGGAATTCTACGCTCCATTGACCTTTTTTACACGGATTCCTAGGCTTACATTTAAACAAGATATTTCCAACCGCATAAATCTAACTTCAAAGAGTTTGCTTTTGAAAAGCAAAAATAAGTAGAGGAAATATTTTTCCTGGTTAATAAGGTTTATGTTAATTAATTGTAGAAAAATAAAGTTCACTAAAAAGTACAAAATATGAACATTTTTTTCTAAAAAGTGTTTTTTCTCCCTCGCACGTTTTGGATAAACAAAAGTATTATTTTTAATTTACAGGCTTAAATCTTTTTTTTTTGTGCTTCTCATATCTCAAACTTTCTCATTTAGATCAAATATAAAAAATAGACAAAAAGTAGCAAAATGTCTTCATGTTTCAAAACTTTAAACACGTTAACTTTGAACGCGGAAGGTATATGTATTTTTTCCTCCTTGTTATTTAAATTTGGCTCATCCTATTAAGCATGTGACAACCTCATGCGCAGACAAAGACAAAGAAATGAATAAAAATTCAAAGGTATATTATCAATAAATGGCTAACAAATGCACAATGATTGTTAAAAAAGTAATTTGGGGTCCCTTCCCCCCAAATGCAGTCTAGCATATCTCGATGAAAGGAGTGACATTTACTCCTTACATTTATCCTAACTATTCATGCGGTATATTCTGACAAGAATTTAAAATTGTTGCTCTAGATCTGGGACATTTAGTGTTGCCCGAATCTAACAAACTGTTGTATTATATTCCATAAATGATCGACTAGCGAAAGTCTAGGTGATCTTTCTGGCAAAGAAAATATAAAAAGTAGCTCAAGAATATGCGACCCGTATAAGGGCTAGCGTTATCTTGTTGGAAAATGGCGCAGTGATGACATGCAAAGAAAGGTAACGCAAAATGTTAATCGACGTATCGTTGAGATTCTGAAGTTATATGTAAGATAGAGGCGATCTCTGCTGCTGTAACAAACAGAACATTATCAAGAGTGTTTGTAAAACTCTACAAATCAAAGCTGATTTCGATCACTGACCCTTATTCCTGAGCTCATAAATCCGACAGCTATCTGCTCCAAGACTAAAAGAAGCTTCATTCCTGAACACCGTGCGATATCAGTCTACTGGGGCAGCCTTGATCGGCTACGACATCACTCCAGACGACACTGGTGACGTTAGAAGGTTGGTTAAAGCAGACGTCTGAAAAGCCATTGCATCAAAAAGACTGCATAACATTAAATAGAGATTAATGATGACATTAAGATAATTCATCCGATCTTGCTTCGCATTCGAGCACCTGGACCCTCCAGAATCTTTATCGAACTAATGATTGCTGCCACACCTTTGCAAAATCGTATGCATACGGGGGCGTATTACTCTGCATGACCAGTCAACTTCATCCATCCAGACTATGCCATTACGTTTGAAGTCATCCAGATATTTACAAGGTCTTCGATAATGTCATAATGATATAATTGACTATATCTCAACCAACACACTGATAACAACAACAAAATGATAAGCAATCCAGAACTATATTAACTTTTCCAATACAATTCTAATTACTCAGTAGAAGAGGGCACTGTGATCAAAGCTAATATTCCCCGGTCCTTGAAAATTTAATCACTTGCTTACTCGGTGTATAGGAATTTTGAAAAATTTCGACATGATCGAGGCCACGGCCGCTTAGTGGCCAAGGTAACGAACTCATGACTGGCGTATCATGAGTTTGAGCCTAGTGCCGCTGAAGACCCTCCATGTAGGGGGTAATGCACGTTTAATTTGTCCAGGCTGAAACGTCCTTCCTTTGGTGTAGTGTGGAAGTTAAGATAGGGGGTACCAGCTCAAGTGTCGTCCTCGTCACTTGACCTTGGTTCAAAATTACGAGGTCCGTCGCCAAAAGCTTTCGAGTAGCTAAATAGTGCGATGTTAATATTCACTCACTTATTCACTCGAAATGATCAGACTGTTTTGAGGAGTGTTTCATTTTTTCCCCCTTTTTGCTGTTGAGTTTTGCTTTAAAAGTTTCATTTAATTCAATAGTCACTTAAACGCTTCAAATCTGAGCTATTAATTTGTATTTGGGGATTTGAATGAGTGAGTGAATATTAACGTCGCACTGTTAAGCTACACGAGGGCTTTTGGCGACGGACCTCGTAATTTTGAACTACGGTCAAAAGACGAGGATGACACCTGAGCTGGCATCACCTCCCCTAACTACCACACCAATGGGAAGACGTTTGAGCTTTCGACAGATTTAACGTCGAAAACTCCCCTACACAGCGGGTCTTCAGTGGTACTGGGCTCGAACTCATGACACGCTAGCCATGATCCGATACCTTGACCACTTGGCTACCACGGCCACATTTGGGGATTTGAAGTTTGATCAATCTTTTAATTACTCCTGCGTTCTCGAACTTTCCGAATTCAAATAAATAAATATTTGTTGATTATGTAAAAGATCAGATTTTTTCACCAGCGTTATCACATGATTAAGGAATTTTCTCGAAGCGCTGACTTCCGTAACATATTCAATAAGTATTAGTTATATGGTTGGTGAAATCAGGCATGGTGGGGACAATTAACATTATTTAAAAGTATGATTAATTTACATTAAAATTACTATGCACTGAATTGTTAGTCGACACATTTTAGATATTAATCTGTTTAATTCAATTTGAAAGAAAAGAAAGAAATCAGTACAAATTAAAAAATCGAGGAGAAATCTACTATATCGCTATTTATAATTAAGATGCATCAGCAAAACTAATTATGCAGGGCTAGAACTGCGTCGATTCAAAATAAATAATTCATAACAGTACTTCAATTTGTTCTAATACAATCATCCTATTCCTCTTCAGCTGCTTTTTCTTTCTTTCTATTTTCCAAATCATCAGGTCACTACCAAGAGCCGATTGTAATTTCGGAACGCCCCTTCCAGGAACGATCAGACGACGATAAAACATCCCCCTTTCGACCACGGGTCCTTTCAGTTTCCAATTTATACACAATTTCCCTCAAACCTCCCACCCTTTCGGTACGGACTATCAGAGGGTGCACCAAGTATCATCTGAGCGATCGGACTGGACGATAAGTACACACTCTCCTCTCTGCCCTCCTGCACAAAAATAGAATCGATTACTGGCTGCACCCCGACGAGGAATTCTCGCCTATCAAACGTGCATTAAGGCAGGGAGAGAGGAGGGGGGTCGTCATGTGAGGATAGGGGTCGGCGGGAGTAGTACTTACCGGTATGGCGGTGGCAATTAGCAGAAAAGCGTTACGGCTGATACGATAGCTTGCCGGATGCGTCATGGCCCCTATCTATGACGTTTATAATTCCGTCATCAAACTCTCGCTAAAGCGCACGGCTCCCTAATTACGAAGAGCTAAAGCCGTGGGCTACGACCGCAATTTGAAAACCTGGAAATGAATACAACGGGCTATTTGCTATTTCCCGGTTTATAGGTTTGGGTTCAGTAGTGGCTGGGAAGAAAAGTGGGCTGGAGTTTTGTGGAACTTTAAATGTGCATTGGGGAGATGTCGAGGTTGAGCGAAACAATGCCGAAAGAATGTTAAGCGAAGTAAAACGTTCTTTCTGAGTATAATGTGGACATTTTGTGAGACAGTTAAGGGCTGAAAGATGCGATCGAAATTTTTGTTGAACTTTTAAACATAAGTGGATTCAATTTTTCTTGGCACACATTTTCTTAGTTTGTTTTTTACTTTTTATTTTTAGTGAACGCTATGTTAAGACTTTGCAGTGGCCTTATGATGATTAAGTGACGAGAAAATAAAAACTATATTAGTAATTGATATAATCAACACACACAAAGAGAAATTAATTTTAAGTTTCGATTTGTAACTGAGAGCACTTATCTTTACTCTGATAGCTATTCTATAACATTTAGAACTCTTATTTAGAATTCAGTTATGTTTAATATCAGGTTTTCTATCTATATTTTGTGTTGCCGCGATAGCCTAGTTGTTATGGTCATGAACTCATGGCCAATGTGTCATGAGCTCAAGCCCTTGTGCTACTAAAGACCTGTCATGTAGACAGGCTAATGCAGGCTAAATCTGTCGAATTTCAAAGTCCTCCCATTGGATTGGTTTGGAATTTCGGAGATGGGGTGCTAGTTCAGGTGTTCTTCTCGTCACTTTCCCATGGTTCAAAATTACAAAGTCCGTCGTCAACAGCCCTCCTTGTTGCTTTAAAATACAACGTTAATAAACACTCACTCACTCAGTATGACATTTCTCACCAGTTTATTGGAAAGATAGATTGAAAATGCTTTTATAAAAGCTGTAAATATTAATTCATTTTATTCTTGCAGCGTTTTATTAAAGTGTTATCCAAGTCTAAGGACCTGTCGGGTAGCGGAGCTGATGTACATTAAACCTGTCGAGTTTTAAGGCCCTCGTATTGGCGTCATGTGGAAGTTTGGAGAATGGTGTATCAACTCATATATCGTCATCGTCGGTTCAAAATTAGGAAGCATGTAACCAAGAGCCCTTATTTTGCTTGAAAGGCAATCTATATTTATGACAATTTATGTAAAAAAAAATTTTAAGTCAATTCCTACTTAGGTCAACAAAGAAAAAAATTATTTTAGTTACTTTTTATTAAATAGTTACAATTATAAAATAAATATGTATACACATATGACAGAATCACAATATTAAGTGACAAAATAGAAAGCGATTTTCCTTGCAATTTTTCATTCTCCCTTGTTGGGCTATTATTTTTGTGTTTTTACTCTATTAATTCATTAAGTTAACTATTCTAATAAAATAGTATAGTAAAATAGAAATCACACTCTCAGAAATTTGGCCATCCTAGGCGGGATTCAAACCCACGACCTTAGGATTATAAGTCCGACACACTATCCACTGCGCTACATGGACACAATGAACGCTTTTCCTTTCTATATCTGCTTTTCGACTATTATATTTGTTACTATTCATTCATTTTTAATTTAATTAATGAATTATTATTTGAAAAAAACTGTATTAACATCAAGTGTTATCTACTATAACTTTAAAAAAATGTATTTGAATTTGAATGGATGAATAGAAAGTATTTTATTAACGATTGAAATTTGAACAATGTATTTTTTGTCCTTATATACTCATATATATATATAGGAAGAGAGTGACCTAATAGTAAGAATTGAAAAAAAAATATTCAAACTTACAGATAAATAAAGCTTTAAAAATACTGGCTTGAAATAAAATTTTAAATCCCTTTCAAATGATTGTACTGTATGCATTTAATTTTCCATTCGGTAGTTATAATTTTAAGCATACACACACTTAGGGTGTGTGAAAATTCTAAGAGTCAAGTACTAGATCACATTTGTCATTTTTGTCACTAGACTGTGACACAAAATTACAGGTTCATTCTCAATAAATATAATTTGTTTTAACAGGTCCTTAATTTGAGCCAAATAAACTTAATTATTGGGAGTAATCTATATTATAAAATTTTATTAAGAATTTTTGAATTTTTAAGTTAATATGTTTTAAAGATTTATATGAATTACACATGAAAAGAATAAAAGGAAAAAGATGATTATTTATTCTCTGGCTATATAAAAATAAGTCAAGGAAATTTAAAAATTCATTGTTCTAAATTTGTGAAGCCAATATATTCCTTATAAAATCTATTTTTATATAATTTTGTTTAGTTTATAATAATTTAAGTAGAAATTTTTTTTAAACAGGGTTTAAAGGTAACAAATGCTGTATAAAAAATGCATTCAAGTGCAGAAAAGTTGATATCGAGAATTTTTTACCGTTGAATTTTCCAATACGGATGTAAAATGATAGATATCTGTACTACCTGTCAGAGCTATTTATAGCATGGAAATGGAAAGCAATACTGTGGCATTATTAAATGAAAATTTCATATTCAGTGAAGTAAGTTAGAATATAAGCTCTTATAGTAAATAATAATGTCATAATTGGTATAGTCAGTAAGAATGTTATATAATTGGCACTAGCATGAGATAGGAGAGGGGGGTTGGCGTTTTCGTAAAAGTTTCGTTTTTTTGTTGGTGACCTCTATGAACGAGTATCGTAAGAATAAAAATTATATCCAAACACTAACTTACGATATTAGTAAGGTCATAAAGTGAGGTTGGGGGGAAGAGACCATTGGCGACTCTCAAGAATCTTTTTGCGTGATAAGCGCGTGCGGCATTCTTATTAGTAACATTAGAATTCATTGTTCGGACACATACAGTGGATCAAAAAAGAATTAGGACACTTGGCATGCATAACTATAAAGCCATTTATAAAAATATTTATCATATTAAAACAAAAGCAAAATGAATTAAGAAATATTTTAATATTTGGTGTGTCGTAAATAAGGAAAACTTTACTAGTATTATAGAATTATTATTTGATCAGCTCAGTGGTTCCCAAAGTGGTCTATATGGACCTCCAGGGGTCTATGACGACCTGCAAGGGGTCCATGGCAGTGAAAAAATAATTCGGGGGTCCATAAGGTTTAAATGGGGGTCTACGATAGCTTAAATCAGATTGACTTTAATTTTAACAGAAAATCTAATAAAGTGTTAACCATATTTACCTATTTAACAGCTTTATTTACTAAATTTACTGGGGTTAATTTGCAGTTACAAGGCGACAGCATACATTTTATTTAAAAAGGTCCATCATTTCAGTGTTTCTTGCTAGAATCAAGCTAAAGGAGTATAAAACTAGATGTCGTGAATTTTAAGTTTCTAAATTTGTCACAATCTGCCAGAAAAATGACGTTTTAACCTATGTTCAAGATTTAAATGCCATTTACTCAGGTTTGAAACTAGGTTTAAGAATGCTTTGATCATAGTAATATCACAGTAAGTAATGAATTCATGTTGTGAAATTTAAAAAAAATGTCTGATTACAAAAAGAACTTATTTTAATAGCCCTAACGAAGATCTTAAAGTAAGGTTTAGAAACGAATGTCAGCAATTGTGGCTTTAAAAAGATATACCTGTTATTTTTTCGAATCTGGAACACCTTAAGAAAGTTTTTAAATGCTTTTCCAAGAGAGGAAAAGTTTCAGAATGGTTGCGAATCTCCAAAACAAAAACAGAAAGGGGAAAAAAATTGGATCAATACTAACCGAGGAGGTTGGGGGTTAAACCTGAAAAGATTGATGCCAAATGTTAAAAATGTGTTATTGAAGCACCATATTCATCCCACTCATTAGAAACATTTGTTTGTTGCTCTGTTATTTTACGTAACAATTATTTTATATATTAAATTAAAACTTAATTAACTAATTGACATGTGTTTCTTAAGTTTCAAACACACTACTTAACTCCAATTAGAAACATAAATCTTTTAAAATAAGTAATACTATACCAGCTGTCAAAAAACATTTAAGTTGATAAATTTGCAAAAATTTAATATTAGGTAAGTAGGGGTCTACACAAAACCGAAAACCATGGTAAGGGGTCTATGAGACAAAAAACTTTGGGAACCTATGATCTAGCTTTTCAAATATAATTCAAAGGCACACTGGAGTCAAAAAAATATTGGGATACTTTTGAAATGAGAAATTTAACAAACTAATAGCGTATCAATAGAATTTAATTTCGCACCGCTTTTTAGACTAGAAGTTTAAATGCGAGAGTTTTAAAAGATAAAATTATTTATAGAAAAAGTGTCGATAATTAAAAATATATCGGTTGGTGTGTGAAACCTTGTAATAAGTCATTAAAAAGAGGGGAAATCAGTTCGCTGTACAAGAAAAATCTTGAAATAGAGCAAGTCTACTGTTTTTAATATCATTGACGGGTTTAAGAAAACAAATAATGTTGAAAACAATCACAGATCAGAGCGTCCAAAGATATTTAATGAACGTGAAGAGAGGTGGATTGTGAGACAAGTACACATTAAACCAAGAACTAGTGCAGAAAAATGACTTTGCAATGTAAAAGTGTTCGTAAAATCAGTAAATCCTGAAACTGTCAGAAATGTTTTAAGAAAACATAAGTATTATAGCAGAGTACCTCAAAAAGAAAGGCCTACATCAGCAAAGCAAACACACAAGCTAGGTTGGAATTGGCTAAAATGTATGTAAGGTAGCCAACAGAATATTGGGAAAATGTAATTTTTGTTGATGAAAGCAAATATAACATTTTCGGATCGGTTGGTAAGTAAAAAGTTTGGCGGAAATTAAATACAGCAATGCATGTCAAAAATTTACGGTCTACTCTCAAGTATGGAGGGGGTGACCAAATTGTCTGGGGCTGCATGGCAAGCTCTGGTGTCAAGAACTTACATTTTATTGATGGTTTAATGAATAAATATGTCTATCTTGACATTCTCAATCGAAGTTTAAAGCAAAGTGCGAGCAAGCTGAGAATCTCAGAACATTTTAAATTGTACCAAGATAATGACCCGAAACATACTGCAGATATTTGCAAGTTATGGGTCCTCTACCTCTGTCCTAGTGTTATTAAACGCCTGCACAAAGTCTAGACAATCTCATTGAATATGTGTGGGATTATTTGCAGCAAAAACTATATGAGCACCAAATTTCTATCAAGCAGGATTTAAGAAAATATTTGGTTGAAGAGTGGACCAAAATCGATAGATCGTTTTGAAAAAAATTGATCCACAATCCATGCCAAATAGACTTTGAGAGGTCATAAAAAGCAAGGGCGGCCCAACAAGATATTAATTTCTAAGTTTGAATTGTTTTTCTTAATTTATTGGGAAGTGTCCCAATACTTTTTTGTGAGCACTTTTTTTTATTTTCAATTTTAACCATAATTGCATTAATGTATGAGTTTTGTTACAATTATTATTATTTATATTTAACAAAATAACATTTGCTTCTTCTTTTGTTTCATTTGTATGTTTAAGTAAAATATTACAATAAAGATCTATGAACTGTCAGTGTGTCCCTATACTTTTTTGACAGACTGTAAAATTTAGAATTCGAACTGTGTAGGAGTTCCGTTGATGAAAGCCCAATGCAGAATTGTGTATCTCTTGTACACAGTGGTATTAGACATTAGATTATTGGATGTAGAATGGTCTAAAAAGTCACATTCACGTTTATATCGAAGCGATGGAAGGATTCGTAAGTGGCACGAAATTCCCAAAACCATAAATTCTTGAGGGTCATCAGGGAACTGTCCTGGTATGGTAAAGTTTTAATAATATGAGATTTTTTTTATATTGGAAATCAGCGAGACTCTTCATTATGCTTTCAAGCGTCAGTGACTAACTAGCCAACAAAACTTGTGCATTCTTTCAAACAAAACACTCTTGCAAATGTTCTAAATTCATGGTAATGGATAGAATTTATTTCAGCATAATAATATACCTCTCTTAAAATGAAAAAATACTATATTATAGTTAAATGAGTTATAGCATTTTGAAAGTAGTAAGTAGCAGTAATTCGAAGTTTCATCAGTCTCATTTGCGTCTTTTCCATTGCAGCTAAGTGGTCCTGGTCGTGACCTCGAAGCCGGCGTTGTCGAGTCACGGGATCGAAACCTAATATCACTATAGACCCGCTGTGTAGAGAGGATGGTGTGCGTTAAATATGTCATGTTAAAGTTTTCATATTGGTGTGCAGTGAAAGTTAGGAGAATGGGGTGCCACACATCTCAGGTATCGTCATCGTCACTTGACCGTGGTTGAAAATAACAGGTCCCTCATATTTTGCCTTCAAATTGCTACACACACTCACTATTCTTATGACATTTAAATAATTTCAGGTTCTAGTTTTGGAATTAAACACTGAGAATTGTTTCTTCATTGGATACAAGGGTTGATTCAGTGTTTAACCGAAAGACATTAAATAATTTAATTAATTCTTAAAAAATATGTTTTGATTTATTTTTCTCTGTATTTTAAAGACATGTTTATTAGTAACTTTCTAATTATTTATGTTTATTTTTGTCAAATAAGGATTTTCCGCCTAATTGATATATAGGTATTGAAAAAACAAAGCGTGTATTTGGAGCACGTAGAAAAGAGCATATAAATCCCCGAACTTAGTGTAATTGAGGGACAATAAAAATTTTAAATTTTGGCAGTGTTTTGTTGATACGTAAATTCCACCTGAGATGAAATAACAAATAAACGATAGAAATTATATCGTACAACAATTTAAGAAAGCCTTTGCCAATTGTTTTAAAAATGAAATTGCATAAAAAAAAAAAAAAGACCTACAAGTAACTTGAAAATTTATTTCTGAACTTGAGGGAAATTTTACAATATTTCACTATGTCTTTTATTTTTCATAGTTTTAATATGTTCGTCACTGTGATTACACTTGCACCATATATCAACAGCAAAAATAATGCTTTTATACAAGAAAAACATTTAATAATGGAGCATATGCCAGTTCGGTAATAATATATGTCTTGAAGATATCTAACTTATTCATGCAAAGTTACCTTTAAAAATATATTCCTTAAATTTAATGACCGTAGATAATCACAGAAAAGAAAACTAAGGCTTATTTTTTTAAAACGCTTTTAATTATCAGAAAGATTTTTTTCCTTTAATTTATATTCTCATAAAATGGCAATTATGATATGAAATTGGTATTTATGTTGCCGATTTTATAACTCAGATAATAAGATTTCTGTCAAATGAAAAATAACAAAATTTTTACTTGCTTTTCAAAGAATAAAAAGATAATTAAAAAATGAGCGTGTTTTGCTTATTTTAATTTAAATTGATGACGCCATATATTTATGAGAAAATGAACATGAAACCGACGAGGAAATATAAAAATTTGTATGCTGTGTGTGAATTCTGTCAATTTTTTTTAAAATTACGTAATTGTTAAATATCCTATATACATGGTCTTCAGAATTAATACAAGTAAAAAAATTTAAAATGTCATTCTTGAACATCGAGATAAATAAATTATAACTTAAATAACTTATTCTCGTACAAATCTATTTCATTCTAATATTTGCATCGTGGAATATCATATAGAAATCATTATTACTCAATGTTCATTTAATAATGTATTATTTTTAATAATAGTTAACACACATTTTTCAGAAAAGCATTATTTTCATTACAAACAAATAGAACATATGAGAAATATTTTACTATTTATTGTAGATTCTTGGAGAAGGCGGGGGGGGGGCAGCTCAAATGCTTCAATCATATTTCAAAATTACCAATATCCCTTTTCTTGCTTCAGAATGAGACGTAAACTAAAATTAAATCAAACTGCGGTGGGAAATGCAAATGATTAGCATTTTACCGCAAATGCATTTGATGGATGCATGTAGCACCACCAATTAGTGCTACATAAACAAGGACATCTTAAGACTTTTTGAGGTCCTGTGCCTACACAAATGTAAGGCTTCCCCTATGATCCATAAAAGTAGACAGTGCATTCCATATGTTGTCAAATATACTCGTACAAACCCGAAACAAATAAATATGTATGCCTTAAAATCGCACAAACCGGCTCAACTGACTGCCACCTTTAGACTGAATGAGTAATGATGGTGTATGGTGGTAAGCCTAGACCTATACATGGACACCGGTTACCATATGAAGTCAATTGACATATTGTCCGAAATTCCCAGTTTTTCGGAGAATACAACCGGAAATAACATTTTACTGTTGAAATTATTCAAATCAGGATCTTAGTGAGGCTGAGTCAAGCCTCCTCCCTTGTGGCCGAGGCCCTGTGCCGGGGCCCATGCCTTAAGACGTCCCTGTACATAAAAAGAGAAAAGAATTACGTTTTTAAGCGTTTTAATGCAAACTTTTTCATGTGATTGTTTTCAGAAAGCAACTTCAGGGTGCTTTGAAAAAAAGTACGAGTGTCATTCTACAACTTTTCTGAGTTCGACTGATGAAGAATTGTTGCTTATAAAGAATGCGGAATATCCTTCCGAGAAATCGGTGTGGCTATGGTAGCCGAATGGATATGAACGCAAATTCGTAACTGACGCAGTTTCTGTAGAGTCGTGAGTTGTAATCTTAGTACCACAAAAAAACTCGTGGTTTAAATGCACATTAAATCTATCTAAGCTCAATTCTTCATGTTGACGTGGTGTAGAAGATTGAAGAGTAGGGTGCTAGCTCAAGTGTTCTCTTAGTTATTTGACTGAGACTCAAAATTTCGAGTTTCGTTGCTAATAATTCTCGAGTACTTTCAAAGTGCGAGGATAATAAACAATCCATCAATCGAGAAATCTTTAATTAAGTTGGAACTCTCCAAACACCAGTGTTATGGATCTGTAATCGTTGGAGGCAAGGGGGAACAACTAACCGATGGAAACAATTGTACCTCTTAGCCATACCACTAATCGTGGGGATATGCATAGTGTGCACATGACAGTAATGGATCATTCTGCTACATCAAGAGTCCAAACATAACAAATAGGTCTATTGCACATCAATCGGTGTCTACACATGGAGTTCGAAGTCATTTTCAAAGCAGTGGAATGTCATCCAGTCATTCACTGCTGCAATTACCTTTGTCGCAAAATGATAGGAATCATCGTTGCAATAGTGTGTTAAGTGAGGGATATAGGCAACCAATGGTGGGACATTATCTTTACAAACGAATCACACTTCTTTCTGCGAAACCATGATGATTGCATTAGAGTTCAGCGACACTGTGGAGAGATATTGCTTAACAGTTGACTTATGTATCAACATCTTACTCCAGCATCCCGCGTTAGTTAGAGTGGTACGGGATTCCATTCCAACACTCCTCTTTTAGTACACATTGCTTGTACTATAACAAGCTAGGGTAATTAATACCTCTGAATTTTTGGAGTCTATTGTACTCTCTTACTTTCAAAACTTGCTTACGGCCATATTCCATGATCATATATAGCATTCATTTTTGTTGATCATACATAACATGCTCAAGATTGCACTGTTGCCTTGGACTTCTTTTTTTTTTTGAACTACCGCTTATCGAATACATCTGATCAATGATTAGAAAATGACTGGCACTGCTTACACCATCCTCTGCTACACCAAATCAATTTTGGCAATATGTGGAAACAGCATTGGCTGCCATATCCCGACAAAAGACCGAAAACCCATTCCATTCAAAGCCAAGGCAGGTTATTATCTACAGTGTCGGCTACACTCAACGCAGAGTTTCCCCCTTTCTATGGCAGAAGTCTGTATTTTCAATCGTTTCACTTTAGTATTGTGTGTTATCGCCCTAATAAATTCAACTTTGGTATCTTTTTAGTTGTATATTGTATTGTGTATCTTCTTGGTACTGTATTTTGTTGACAAGCAATATATCTACAGAAAGAGACAAAATGAGTGAGTGAAAAAGTTAATGTGTTTGAATTTTTAATTTTAGTTTGACTTAAAAAACAACAAATATTTGTGAGAAGTATGCTGTAAACTCATTCACTTAAAGTGCGTTTTATGTGTTCGATTTATCTCTCTGCTGATCTTTCTTTTTTAACTTACCAAAATAAATATTCGTAGACATCATTCACATTTGTGTTGTAAATGTTAACATGCGTTTCGATTCATGTAAAAAGAAATTTTTATTTCAGATTAATTATAAGATTTTGAATATTGCTATTGTTGAATATGTAAAAATGGACAAGGCTGAATAAAACTCTTTGAGAAGAAAGTTTTAATTTTTTTCTTGATATTTATCAAATTAAAACCTAGAACTTAATATCAAATGTTGCATAATTTCTACGCACTGTTTCTATTTCATTTATACAAATTCATGAATTATGGATTGAATTATCACAAAGCACTGATATAATCATTTGCCGACAAGATGATAATGTGACAAGATTAAAATTTTAGTTATGTAATCTGCAAATACATTTGAAAACTTTTACTGGAAATGATATATATATAATTATATAATATTTTTAATGAAATTAAATTAAGGTTATAAAAGTTTGATCTTTATCCCAAAACTAAAAATTTGATTGGCAATAATTATAGTTGATTAATAAGGCAGTTTATAACCATTTAATATTTACTATTGGAAATTAGCAGTACTACACTCATGTCCATAAAGTAAGGTTAATACTAATTACGGGAAATAATGATTCAGAAACAAAACAAATGGGACTTATTCATCAACTCATTTATTAAACAAAAGATAAAGAACAAAAAATATGGTGTATGTGTGATGCCATTCATAAAAACAACGATTTTTGCTCCCTGTAGCAATTACAAAAAACTACTCTCTTAACAAGAACTTAATGTTACACGTGGTTGGTATGATACTTAATACATTGTAGGCCTCTCATGTGACGAAATACAGTCTGTACAACATCTAGACATGCTGAGTATCAAATTATCAAGCTGATCTTGGGAACGATTACTACCCACAGCAAGCAATGCTCTCCGAAATGTCGATACACATGTAGGACGTGGTGGAAGGGCTGAAACTCAATGGTCAAGCATGTGGCACACATACTATGCCGGATTCAAGCCAGGTGAGAATGCTGGCCATTCTATTGGGGGTAATAAACGCAGATTGAAGGCATTCGCTTACGATGTTTGCTAGGTGAGAGAGAAGACGGACTTTGTCAGCCATAAACACAAATTCTGGGCCTATGGCACCGATAAACAAACGTAAATGTTGTTTCAGAATGATGTTCTATAAATTTGGCCTGCAATGGTTCCATTTTGAACATGCAGATCTATTCTGGAACCTAGTAAATTTTTTAACAAACGAGCAATTTTACACCGCCGTAATCGTGCAGTTCAAAGATGTTGCCTTGGAGGTGACATGTACTTGGCGTTTTCCATATGAAAGTTCGACGTGAATCAGACTTCACTTAGACTCGTAGGAAAACATCATACATGCCCACTGTGACGTTGTCCAAACACACACACACACTGTATGCTATCTACTCCAGACTAACTATTGGAAACAGTGAGTTGCTGTGAGCGGAACACATATGAGAAGTCTGCAAGAATATAAACCAATATGTCCCAAACGTCTGTTCATGACCTGTGACTGCAGATAGCTCACTAGACAAGTCGGATGCTCTACTCCGTCTGCTTCTTTTTGGAGTTACTGCCAAACATCGATCTTCATTCGGCATTGTAATTCGGGGGTGGGGGGGGGTGGATCTGTATTGTAACGTGTACTGAAATTTCCATCATCTTAAAATCGTTGCCAAAGTATAAAGATGACATTTTGGGTAATTCCAAGTTCCTCTGATACTTCCATCTGAGTACGTTATATTCCATGCTGTCAATAATTTTTACAACGCAAAAAAAAAAACATCCTCATGCTTCCTCTGGGTCATAACTGTTCGGTTATGTCACCGAGTGGCTTACAAAATGCTTGTGAACAATTTTACTTCTTTGTCACCATTCCTTATATACCTCTTATTTACATTCTCATCATTGGGACGTACTATCTGTGTCATCTGGTGGCTTCTTGTAATTTGCATATTATTGTTGAAGAGTGTGTGATAGTTCTACAAGTGAAATTTTTAGTCTAGAGTTCGATTTACCTGTAATTCTGAATTATCATTAATTTATAGACATGATAGTAAATTTAAATGCTTTGTTCTTCTCTCATGACTATATTGAAATCTTTAAAAGATATTAAAAAGATGATGCACCCAAGATAATAAATATGTGCTATGTAAGCAACGTTAAGTACTCTCCTAAAGAAGTGTTGGCTAAGCGCAATAATATCAAATAGATGGTTGAACAGCTAATTATTTAAAAGGGAAAAAAAAGGATAATTCAGATAATAAAAAAACTCTTCGAACAAAACAGAAAAAATATCGTCATTAACTAGGAAGTTGAACCATTTTGTGTGGTCTATTTTTAATGAAAGTTCTCTTTTTATCGGAGAATAAAAAACACCATAAAAGGAGAAATCTCTAATATTCTAAATCCCCATTCTATAGAATAAGACTAAATACCTCTGACAAATATGCTGCTTGTTATTGTTGTCTAGAGATTGACAAAGTCGAAAAAGATCCATACGACCGTTGAATCTTAAAAAGACGAGTACAAGAGAATCAGAATGGATATGTTTGCAAGAGAGGCCCATGAAACCCAAAATGTGCTAGGCTAAAGCGTGTTGAATCTGACAATTTGCACAGCGAGAAAAAGATTCGTTCAATTTACTGAAAAATATAGAGAGAAAAGGGTAAGCTCTGATAAAACTCTCTAAATTTCCCTTTAATATCTCTCGTTTGTCTTTATATTGTATTTTGAAGCATTTAGTAACACTAAATTTAACTAAGAAAATGAAATATTTTTTATTTTCTTGATTTAGAAAAAAAATATTAAAACTATATTAAAATCGAATACAAAAATGTTTGATAATAATACCATTTAATAAAAGAGTACCTAATAAAATAAATAACATCAATGTCCTGTATGTGGCAGCAATATGTCAAGCATACGAGTAGTAAAGAATCAATTCTGTTTTGATCATTTTTTTCTACCGAAATTATTTAAGTGAAATTATATTATTATATTCCATAAATTGTTAAGTAATTCTGTTGCTTATATTTATAAGATAAAAGTTCTTGTACAATAAAGGCTTTATTATCTATTACATTTTAAAAGTGCTTAATATTGATTTTTAATTTTCATTATTTCAATAAAATTATTACCTCAAATAGTGTTAGAAAGTAAACGTTCTCATAAAAAAAAACTTTATATTTATGTGTATCATATCCACAAGAAGCAAGTTATAAAATAATCAAACAATTTAGGAGCTTGTGTCTCAAATATTTTTTTTGCTTAAAATCTTTTGAATAATTGAGTTTTAACTGTACTTAACAAGCTTTAGTTTAAATGAATTTATTTTGCTTAAATGGAACAAGGAAACCCTTTTCCTTTTTAGTGCCTTGTACTCTTGTGATGCAATTTCCGATTTATAAAACAAAATCTCTATAGTATACAGTAAAATCCGGTGTATAAGGCATGTTTTTAAGGCAAAAAATAAGATTGAAATTTACGAGTGCGCGTTATACACGCATGATACAAAAATGAGATCTTTGAAAATAATAAAAAAAAAAAGCTGAACATATATAGAAAGGAAATTAGACTTCTGCATTTATCGAAATACGGTTTATTTAAAAAAAAATGACATTCCTTATAAACTTAAGGAGCTGTAGTTGTAAAAGTATCCTTTTTTTTTAATAAAAACTTGCAATAATACCTAGAACAAATGACTTCAAAACATAGAAGCATTGAGTACGTACATTTGAAGTTTCTTTGTAAAAAAGAGGGTGCATGTTGTACGGTGAATATAACTAAAAACTAAAAATTGGAGCTTGAAAGTATTGGGGCACGTTATACACCGGATCTTACGGTACTTCTTATGAATTGATATGCAAAAGTTAAGGAACAAACGTGTTTCTCAAAAATTACCGAACCAGTTTTGATGAAAATTGGTAAACATAAAAAAGAAAATTTGCATTTTGTCCTTAATTATATAATCGAATTCTATCCCTCTTCTTTATTTTAAACAAATTAAGAAACTGATAAGTCAGCAACTTTAAACACTATTCTATGCAGTTTAAGTTTTGCTCGCGTTTCTGTGAAGGCCTGCAATTATTTTTGAAACTTTTGCAAATAAAGGCACAAAGACAACGTTTGAAGGAGAGCGCGGATTTACTCTACGCGGGATTACGCGTAGATTACGCCTCTAGTCTCCTACGATTAGGAGAGACTAGAGGTAGCTGAGTCATAAATGGAGGCAACAAGAAGGATCAATTTGTCCTGAAATCTAACTTACAGAATCAATTACAGGAGACCGGAACAATATTCAAAAAATCAGTTACAGGGCTCCTAAAAACCACTACATTCCAGGAATAACCCCTATTTGCCTTCAACTGTAAGGCAAAATAGGAAGAAGGAGGGATAACTTCTCGATTCGCAAATGACCTCTCTATTAATTTCAGCTCTCCTGAGTTTCAAAATACATTGTTTAACGAAGACTTAATGAAACATAGAATCTGCATTTCATTCAATCCAGGTCACTGGATAGTCAATCTGACATGTTGAAATCAATGTCAACCTTGACATAGGATTTGTATGCCGGTGTTCACTAATTAGTCAGTATTCTGTCTGAATACTGATTCTCGACATATTTATATATTGAAAGAACCAGAGACCCAATATTATGCCTCCAACAATATGGAAGTGGACCTCTCTGGATATAGTGGTGTAAGGATCTGGGCTGGTATGATATTGGATGTGCACACTAAAGCTGCGCGTGTTTCAGAGAGCCATTGAAGCATATAGAAGATATCTGAGTTTTCAGAGGCTCTATTAGACCCAAATTTTTTTACGGATTGTAGCACTCGTCATTCCCATGTTCGAGGAATACCTTGAGACTAAGAATATTCAGAAGATAGAATGGCTAAAGAGATCGCAAGACCTAAATCCCATACAAGAACATCAGAGATGTTCTTGGAAAATCAGTTATTGATCACAAGCACACACTAGCCTCCTGCCAAAGTATTCTTGGAGTTAAGAAGGGCATTGATGATGGAATGGGATTTATTGTCAAAAGACACCATATACTGTAGGGGTGTCAAACTCGCGGCCCACAACGAACATTTCTGCAGCCCGATTAATATATCGGCATGCAGTAATATATGATAAAATTAAAAAAATATTTCCTCCGAAATTGGATAGATAGTAGCAGAGAAGAGATGTCAAATGTGAAGACGTAAACATTTAATTTTTCTTGTTCTTTTATATGTTTATTATAATGTATTCGAAATAACCTAAGTTTCTGTGAATATTGATGTTTTTGCGGCCCACCTTAAGTTAAACCTTGTTGTTTGGCCCAAGTTAGCCTTTGAGTTTGACACCTCTGATAAACAATATGAAATATTTATTATAAACTGTCGTGCTGTTTGTACACGCCTTATAAACAGCACGAAAGTTCATTATGAAATCTACAATTTTGTCAGGAGTTATCGTACCCCATGTTAACCCCCTACCCTATACACACACACAAGTACTACCTTGTTTCAACACTTTTGGATAAACATGCTTTCATGAGCATTTTTTATGATTCTTTGTAAGCATAGTAAATTTTAAAAATTAACACCTTTTAGTAATATTTTTAAGCATTTTCATTTCAAATTTCTCTGATATAACTTGGTTAAGTAGTTTTTGAAAAATTCGCAAAAATGTGTGTATTCCTAAAATTTTGCACTTCAGTGTTTTTCTCATAGCTCTATGATCTAGCTATAATGTAAATAGAATTTGGTTCTAAAGTTCTCGCGTAGAGTATAAGTAAAAAAGAGTGTGAGATGTAAGTTCAGATGTGTCATCCATATCACGGGCCTTGGAAGTGTGCTAAAACTGTTACTTTTAAGTAATATATGCCTTAATAGTAATTTCAGTCTCCTAACAGGTTTCAATATTATTTTTGGATTATCCTTCCATTATCTTATTATATATTTGAAGTTTTCATCATTTTGGAACATATGCAATGCAGTCTTCTTTCAGTTTGTATTGCCTGGCTCTATTGCCTCTGAGTCTAAGCCAATTGTAAAAAGACAATTCTAAAAGTAATATTCCAAGACAAATGTTACTGTTAGAATTATATTGCACAATAATGCTTCTCTTCGAAAGAGCCTCATTTTTTCATGATTTTTGAACAGATTTTTTTAAAACTTTTGAATTGTTTTTAAATCTGTAAATAACTATGAAATTATTTCAGTTTAAGTGCTATTTGGAGTGTGAGAAGAGTATGCTACCGTCAGTTTAATAGAGACGTGTAAATGATACGATTTATGAAATAACTTGTAGTTTATGAGAATGATACAAATGATATATTTTAATTGTTTCAATGAATTTACCATTTTAGTTTTGAAAGCTGTAATTTCTATAATCAGGAAATTAATAAATAATATAAGCAATTATTAAAACTGATTGAAATATTTCAGAAACTCCGAAATATAAAATTCAATTTAGAATACTTAAAGTGCGCGCGCACATTGCAATACTTTTCTATAAAGATTAATATTTGTGTTATATGAATATCAGCTGTTATTAAATATTCAAAAACTCACATTATTTAAATTTATTTGAAAGTTTGACGAGGAATTACAAAGCAAGTTTTTTTTTTATCTTTATAAGTAAAAAAATAATTGAAGTTAAGAAAAATATTTTTTTTTTATAAAAATGAATTAAATCTGCAACGATAATTGAGGAACAAAATCAATTTTATTTATTTTCATAAAAAAAAAATATGTAAAATCAATTGCAAAAAGAAATATCCGAAGAAGTTTAAATTCTGGCTCTATTGTGTTAAGAAGTTGTCATTTATACTTTATTATTGCATTTTCATTAGTTTTCGGTACTCTACTGTACTAATATTTAAAATCGTATGGTAACTAACCATTCAATTTTCAATATTAGTTGAGAAGTGTTCCGAAAACTCGGTACTTGATAACCCGGCAGTCCGGATAACTCGGCCACACCCTTTCAGGTTGAAAAAAGCCACGTGCAGACCCATTCCAGAACGATATCGACAAGACTTTATGCCCGATGCAGAAATTATTGCTACCGTCACAGTTAATAAGAAAATTCCGGAAAATGAGAAAGACGTTAACATTGAGGACACTGAACAAACTCCTAAAATATCTCATAGTGAGGGACTAAAAAGCAGGGGTTTTTAATCTTATTCCTCCTCTGGGACATCTGACAAACAGGAAACTGTTGGCGGACTCAGTCCAAAAAAAGTATAGTGATTCTAGTATTTCTTTATTTTCATAAGCATCATAATATATCCTACACTAAAAAGATAACAAAAAATCCGAACCGGTTACATTTAATACGATTTTTGGCATTACATATTATTCACTAATTTTTCAAAGTCAGGCTCATAAGATGATATTCTCAATCTTATAGCATTTACGTTATTGCTATCGTTAAGTCGAAATCTGATTGCTGATTTAATTGTTTTCGTTGTTGAAAACAATGATTCACATAAATATGTGGAACCCAAACAGGATTTTAATTTTTAAACTCTTTTTTTTTCGAAAAGGGATATTTTTTTTTTTATCTTCGGCTGGATTCCAAATATTTTCATTAAGCCCACACGATTTCAATACAATATAAGTCTAAATATTTAAAATATCATCTTCAATTGAAGATGTTTCTTCCTAAATAATTTTCCTCGTGAAATTTTCAACTTTAGAAATATTAATTCGAGGATTGAAGGGATTTACAAAAAAATGAAGCCACTGGCTATTTTCGAAAAGCTTATAATAATAACTTATTACAATAACAACTGATAAGACAAAAACAGTGTTATCAGTACTAGAGGTAACAAAACTTGTTACCTGTACAATAATTTGGCGTCATATATTTTATTTCTATAAATATGATGAGTCTCGCGGTGACACAAAAAATCGTGGTGGGACCGCGGGTTGGCCACGTTTGATATTGATATAGTATACAGCGGACAGTCGCTCGCGGGCACATCGGCGTCCGCGCGCGCGAGGCTAAGAACCCCTAGACCAAAGGTTGTCGAAACCGCCCTTCGTATTTTGAACAAGGTGCGTCGGTAATAAACTTATTGCTCCTTTGCCATCTTCGTGATGCAGCAACAAGCTGCAAAGTGTAATACCGAAGATAACAGGAAATTACACATCCTAAAGAAAAGTAGTCAATTTTTGCAAAGTTTTGGCTAATTAGTTTTCATTAAAGACAGCTTTATGACTCCATAAAGTATTTTTCTGAGGTGTTTATTAATTTTCATTTTCATGTAGTGAATATGTTCGAAATACGTACTTCATAAAATACGTACTTTTCCTCTGGCAAAGGGTATTTGAGCTGTTTATTTTCTGTTGTATTGTCACGTAAGCAATACATACAAGTGTAGCACAAAATTTTATGAGGAAACACACGTACTTATTATTTTTTTAATCCCATTTTCGATAACAAGGCATTTTCACAAACTGGACCACCTTTCGGCCTAGGTTAGACTGAGCTTTCGGGACTCTACTGTATCTCCAAAATTTTTACAGTATTTATTTTATTACAAAAGAAATTCCCTAACGTACAGGAAACTAGTAATATATAAAAATGAAATTTTTAAAGTCAATTTCTACTTAGGTCAAAATTTTTTTTTATTTTAGTTTTTTTTTATTAAATAATTAGAATTATAAAAAAAATATAAATATGTATATACATATGACAGAACCACAATATTAAGTGACAAAATAGAAACGATTTTCCTTGCAATTTTCCATTTTTCTTTCTATATATGGTGTTGGACTATTATTTTTGTTTGTTACTATTTATTCATTAATTAAATTTAATTATTCCAATAAAATAGTATAGTAAAAAAAGAAATCACATTCTCAGAAATTAGGCCATTCCACGTGGGATTCAAACCCACGACTTTTGGATTAGAACTCCAATGCGCTATCCAATGAGCTACAGGGTCACAATGAGCAGTTTTCCTTTTTATATATGGTGTTGGACTATTATATTTGTTTGTTACTAATTATTCATTAACTAATGAATTAATATTTGAAAAACTACATTAACATCAAGTGCCACCCACTACAAGTTTTAGATAATGTTTTCGAACTTGAGTGGATGAATAAAAAGAATTTTATTAACGATTGGAAATTTGAACAAGAGTTATATAGGGAAAGTGGGAACTAATAGTAGGAATTAAAGAATAAACAACAGTAAAGAAAATATAATACTTAACTTAATTTTTAATTCAATGTTATTACTTTTTCAAATATATATTCATTTTTATAAATTTCAAAAGAAAGGACAATATTATGACAACAATTCAAAAATCTTGTTTTAAAACATAACCTTTTTCACTTCTTGAAAACAGTTTCAAAAAATTTTAAAATCCATTTATTAAAATCTTTTTTGTGTGTGAGTAAGAACATCAAAACTATATATTTCAAAACGAAAACCTAAACATATATTTGTACTCTGCATTACAAAGGTAGATCATAAAATATTTTTTAGAAATTTACTAAAAAAATCTTTTTTTTCTTATTTTAATTTTATTACAATGCATAAATAATTTTTGAACCCATTCACCTACGCTAATTTAATTTCCATATTTGGTCAAACACCAATTAAGTATGGCAATATGTATGCATAATTATTTCCGAAATGGTCTTAAATAACTTCCAAATTCAGACATTTTCCATATATTTTCAATGTTAACACTATAATTAGCATGCAACATTTATTTGTATTTGTGCTTACAGGATTTTAATACAAATAAGCAATTAATCTGCACAACCATTTTTTTTTATTTTGAACATTAAACTATATTAATAATGGAGCAAACGATTGATTTTAACGAAGCTTTCCTCATAGAAATTTACAAATCAAGATAATGGTTAAGAAAAAATGTATTTAATTTTCTCGTTTTAATATTACTTGCGTTTCAATTCAGATTTTGAAGTAGTCAGGGTATCCATATGAAAAAATACGTAAAAAATATATTTTCTCTATCACAAACAGAATCCAAAAATATACTGCCCCCCCTTCTATAAATTATAAGTTAAATTTCTTGTTCGTATTCATTCAATAACCTGAGTGTATTTATTGCTTAAGTGAAAGATATACATAGAAGAGAAAAAAATTAATCTAATTCATTATACAAACATTTTGTAATAAAATTGTTGCCCTTTCTATATCATGATATGTGTCAGTTATAGTTCCGACAAGCACAGATACTGCTCAATGAAGTAATAGTGGGAAGTAGTGTTGGTTGCTATAAGTCACGACTGGTACTAAAACTAATGATGGTGCCGCTAAGTCAATGCTTTTCAAACATTCCATATTTGTGACCCAATTTTCAATCATAATTTTCATCGCGTCCTCTCATACAACAATTATATATATATATATATATATATATATATATATATATATTGAATGCCATAATAATGTACTTCAACGCTAAAGCTACAATGCGACTTTAATATTATAAACTGCACAAATTAACAATATATGTATTATATTTTGTATATATGACAAAACCATGGAAGTCACTAGTAATTACTAAACTTGCTTTTAGTTTAGTATTGCTAAATTAATTATTAAATACTTTTTGCGTACTGGTGTATTTATAAGTATCTTATATCAGTGTGAATATGTATTTTATTTTTTTATCATGCCAGAATGTATTTTGTTTTGCTTCTTTCACTAAATGAATAATTATTTTAAATCTTTTATTTTGGAACTTTTCGATATGTTCGCGCCCCCTAAGAAGGGTTATCATGCCCCCTTAGGAGACGCACCCCACAGTTTGAGAAACACTGCACTAAGCGATGATCATGACGAAAAGATACGACTACAAATTCTATGGCATCGTATAACTTTTATATTATAGTTGAAGATGAAGTGCATTTAAAGAACATAAGTTTTGTCATTAAAAAGAATAAATAAATAAAAAATCATTAAAAAAGTGAGAAAATTAATAGGATTCAATATGGAAACTAATCAGATACGTTTAAAGGCGTGGGCCAACTTGACTGGGGCCCAGGACTTCGGCCTTAGGAAGGGTCTCGTCTCGTTCTCAACTTAGCTCCAATAAGGTCATGATCCGATTATTCTAAATCGTGATATTTTTATTTGCCAATTGGCAACAGTAGTACATTAGGTCATGTCCGTTGTCCATGTCTAGACATCGGCTTAACACCGTACATCGTTCATTACTCATTTAGTCGCAAATTGGCCGGCGGTAAATTTGTTTTGTTCCTAAATTTGGGAGATTGGAAGTGACGCACATTTATTTGTTCCGGGTTTCCATTTATATGAATATTTGACAAGGTATACTGTATACTATATAGTTAAAAGGTTTGCTGGAGAGGCCTACTTATTCATAATAAACCAGGACTGCAGGAAATCGTAGACATCTAAACCTAATGCTGAAAGGTTACGTTCCGATAATACGGAGTACTATTATTATCATAATACTTCCCATATCCCCGAAACTGGATGATGATTCAGTTTCAGATTCAGTTTCCTTAATATCGAACTAAGCAATACCGAGGCTAGGGACAATATGCATCGTACTTTTGATGAAATGTATTCAAGATGATCCTTACTTTCTAATTTTCATACCACAACATATTAAAATTAATTTTGGCTCTATTAAATTTAACACACAGCAAATCAAATTATTGGACATAAGTCTTTAAAACTTTCATGTTCCGTAAAAAAAAAGTATTAATGCTTAAGAAATGATACAGAAAATCACTTAGTATAAATAACATTTAATATAACATGAATCAAAATGATGGTGTTTTTTTTTTGTCCAGATATGGATTCGAGTGTCCAGGTATTCTTGCTGCTCTACAAGAAATAGGAGCCCTGTTTTCGTCAACAAACCTCTATGTCGATAATGTTGAACAGATTGCCAAAACAGTCATCTGGGGCCATAGTACTATCTGATTTGGTCCCGTCATGAATACGACATCATTACCATCATCATCATAGATTCGATTCCGGGTAATTTACAGTGTAGAGGAATTAGGCGCGATAAATTTATCAAACCTTTAATTCCTCACGATAGCATGATGTAGAAGTTTGGAGAATGGGGTAGAAAGTAGCTTCGAAACACGACGTTAATATACAAACAATCAATCAACAAAGGAAAATGATCGCTTCTCGGGTCATTAAGTTAGAGCCTTTCTTTCCTATAAACCTTTTATACATCAGTTACTTAAGCACATACACATCACATTAATCGATGTTCATTTCTATTATTGCTTGTTTCAATTAAATTCCTGAGTCGTTCTTAAATGATGACAAAAACGCAAGCTACAATAACCATTGGTATTGTCCAGCAACTTATTCCACTGCACCTCTCATCACTGCAGTTGGGGCAGTTTCGAACATTGCTCCCGAATATAGCAGTGTCCGATTCTAAATGCCCTCTTCAGTAATTGTCGTATTTAAGGGAGCACTAACCGTCTAACCCTTTTCGATCAGCTCAAACTTCCGGACCGGGAGATCCGTAATTATTTACCATAGGGGCTTGAGTTAAGTAGGTATGATATGACGTACAGCGGGAATACATATTGTGGGTTCGCTCCAGCTAATTGGTTTTATTAAGGAAGCGCTAATTATACCGGCAATGCGCGCATATGGCTATCCCAAATTGAGGGGAAATCAGAATAAGGACGCCATCATTCTATGTGGGACCGTTCCTGATGACCAGGATTAAAATTGAGATTGTAATGATATTACTGAAATAATACCCTTCAGGTCCTCTCTCTTGAGTTGGGAGTGAATTGAAAAGACAATTCAAGTTTCAAGTGCAATAGAATACCTTAACCTTATTTAAGGTTTATAAAACGAGTTGAACAAAGAATTCAGATGGAAAGGAAGATTTCCGTTAGGTTTGTTCAGTAGGAAAATTAGGTAAAATTGTAGAAATATTTCGGAAGAAAATTAAGGAGGAAAATATTTTGATGCAAGAGTACCATGGAAAGAATGTTTCTAATCTATTCAATATTTATTTTCATACTCAAGGAAGATAAAGGGGAAAAGATAAGTTTGGGAAATATATAGAAAGTTATTTTTGTTTTATAATAGCGATCAAATTTATGGATCTCGATATACAGATAAGACTTCAATTATACCTGAGATATAATTTATATTATACTAGCTGTTACCCGCCCGCTTCGCTGGGTATTTCATGATGTTTTATAAATTTTTACTCCTTATATATATGTATAAATTATTGATATCTAAGTCCTAGCATTAAGAATTCGATTGAATAGAAAAATATACTTATACCTGTAACTGTCACCTGTTGATAAAAAAAAAGAGCAGAACTCATCTAATTTGTATTTTCTAAAAATCTCTAAAATTGAAGCATAGAATGATGTTTGCTCTTTCGTAACTCAAAAACCAAGTGGATTCCCGCAAAACCAATTTTCGTGGTGGATCTCTACTCCGTAAATTGAACATGCAAGCCAAATTTCAAGTCTAAATCAAACAGAAAAAAGCAAAAGTTTTACTATAAATATCCCCGTAATCCCGTTGAGAGCCGTTTTCCAAAATTACCGCTCTTAGCGGATTTCAATTCAACAAAAGAAAAATGCAAACCACATTTCATTATTATAGTCCTTGTAGTTCGATAAAAAGTTATTTTTATCAATACGTCCCAGTAACCCCCTGCAACCCCCAGAACTTGATTTGCTTAAAATTTATTCTTAGTGGATCCTATTCAACAAAAAAAAACATGCTTAAAAAATTTCAAGTATATGGGTCTAACAATTAAAAACAGGAATTTGCTTCTGTAACTCCTCTTGACCCCTCGCAAACATCTTTAGGGGTCAATTTTCATTTTACTCTTTGTTAGAGGAACTCTATTTCATGAAAGGAACATGCCTACCAATTTTCAAGCAGGATGATCAAGTAGTTTAAAAATGGAAATATTTATCGATTACGCCTCTTAATCTCCCGAAATTAAACTTGGTAGTTGATATTCGCGAAACCCATTTTGTAGCGGTTCTCTACTTTACGAAAGGAATCTGCTTATCAAATTTCAAGACTGTACGTCTAACAGTTTAAAAATGGGGATAATTATCTATAACGCCACTTGAGCCCCCGCAACGCCACTTCTGGGTCTGTTTTCACAAAACCTATTTTGTAGGGGAATTGCACTCTATGAAAGGAATCTGCTTATCAAAATTTGAAGACTGTGCGTCCAATTAATTAAAAATGCAAAAAAAATATCAATAACGCCCCTTGAACCCCCGCAACACCACCTAGGGGTCGATTTTCACAAAACACATTTTGCAGTGTATTTCTATCCAATGAGAGGAATCTGCTAACCAAATTTCAAGACTGTGAGTCTAATAGTTTAAAAAAAGAAATAATTATTTATATCTGCCCTTAACCCCTGCAACACCCTTGGGGGTCAATTTTCTCCAAACCCGTTTTGTAGCGGATATTTACTCCATGAAAGAAACATTCCTACCAATTTTCAAGCAGGTAGGTCAAATAGTTTAAAAACGAAAATATTTATCTCTTACGCCGCTTATTCCCCTGCAACGCCACTTAGAGGTCTGTTTTCACAAAACCTTCTTATAGCTGATCTCTACTCTATGAAAGAAATCTCTTTATCAAATATAAAGACTGTGCGTCTAATAGTTTAAAAATGGAAATAATTATCTATAACACCCCTTAAGTCCCTCAACGCCACTTGGGGGCAATTTTCACGAAACCCATTTTTAGCGTATCTCTACCCTATGAGAGGAATCTGCTTACTAAGTTTCAAGACTGTACGTCTAATAACTTAAAAATAGGAATTTATAACGCCCCTTAAACCCCCCGCCCCCGTAACACCCTTGGGGGTCAATTTTCCCAAAACCCATTTTGTAGCGGATATTTACTCCAGGAAAGAAACTTACCTACCAATTTTCAAGCAGGTAGGTGAGGTAGTTTAAAAACGGATATAATTATCTATTACGCCCCTTAATCCCCCGCAACGCCACTTAGAAGTCTGTTTTCACAAAACCCGTTTTGTAACTGATCATTATTCTACGAAAGGAATCTATATATCAAATTTAAAGATAGTGCGTCAAATAGTTTAAAAATGGAAATAATTATCTATAACGCCCCTAAGCCCCTGCAACGCCACTTGGGGGTCGATTTTCAGCAAACTCATTTTGTAGCGGATCTCTACTCTCTGAAAGGAATCCGCTTACCCAATTTCAAGATTGTACATCAAGTAGTTTAAACATGGAAACAATTATTATTAAAGCCCTTAACCCCCCGTAACGCCCCTTGCGTTTCGAATTTCGGGAAATCCTTTCTTAGCTGATGTCTACTCTATCAAAGGAACATGTCTACCAAATTTCAAGTCTGTAGGTTGAATAGTTCCAGAGATTTCGTGATTAGTCAGTCAGTCAGTCAGTCAGTCAGTCGCTTTTCTCCTTTATATATATAGATGAATGAAGCTCTCTTTTGAAATTTTTAGAGAGTTTTTTGAAAGTTTATATATTTAAATAAAGCCGCGTTAAAATTCTTTATTTAAATAAATAATTCTTATTAATAATAGATGATATATATATATATATATATATATACAACTTAAAATTTTTTATCACAACATATAAAAGCTTTCCATCGGTTTCAAGAGTGTTGTATCTCCTGGAATAAGCTCTGTGAGCAGAAGTTTTAAAATCTTTTTGGAAGAATCCTTTTACTGGGTAATTCTTTTGATGTTTTTCTGCTTAAACATTTTGGGAGAATTTTTTTGCTTAATAGTAGTCGGTTGTTCTTTCATATTTCTATGAGATTTTTTATACTTTGGATTTTTTATACTTGGAATTTTTATACTTTAAATTTCTATTTATTTTATTTTGGTCTTTCCTACCGAGTTGCAAAGGGGGAAGGTTGGCGCCTTCAAACTAGTTTAACCCCACTTATTCGGTCCTAAGTCCGAAATTGCATTTTGACTCGCTAGGTTCTTATTTGTATTTCATTAGATTTGATCTTATTTTTTTTATTATTTTTTTTATTTCCTGTTATGTTCTATATTTTATATAAATTTCTTCCATATATATATATATATCTTCCCTTGTAATAAGTATATAAGTGAAACTCTTTATAAGTAAACTAATTATTTCATAAATTTGATGTTTTTGTGAATAAGCACATTTTCCCCTAGTTTCTGTGTACCCAGAAAATATGATACTGTAGCGTCGTCTCATTAGATGAACGCTTTACTACAATAATTGTCAAGTTTGATGCTCGAGGGTGAAGAGAATGGTAAGATTGGTCATTGAATTCTTCAAAAAGAGACCACGTATTCTTTCCTCATGCCCGGGGCAAAACAGATGTTGAGCCGAATCTGGAAACCGCTTTGATGTGACCACATTTCTTCCTTTTCTGACACTCAGATGGCTTTCAGTCACAATGATGTTTTGAAGGGACACTCCTGTTGGAAAAGTTATCCATTATTTCGGTCCTTCGCACATGAGGGGATTTGAATGGAAAGAATATCAGCCTGTTGTGTTAAAGACAAACTCAAGATGGTGTTCTCAGTGTCAAAGTGACAGGTCGATTGATAAATCTTTCATATGGTGTACGAGGTATGACGACATAATTCATATCCATCGCAATGGCCTAATGTCTCAAGAACCAATGGAGTTGGGACGAAGACGAAGGATGTCGGGTGCAGATTCGCAACGTTCGTCAATCAGAAATTATTGGGGGTGTGACAGAGGTCCCCGACCGGGGAGTTTAAAGAGTCGGTTCGGAAGGTGATGAGGGTCTTCATTGGCTTTTTTTCTTCTTCTTTGAGCACACACGAAGAGGTTGCGGGGGCAGAAAACCCGAAAAGATCAAAAGAAAAGAACTTCGATGACCTCTTAAAGACGGAGTGACGTAGCCGCTCCAATGTTTGGTCGGGGGCGATACCAGTGAAAGGGGTTACAGAGACATCGGGATCTGATCATCTGAAGATCTATGAATATTAATCCGGACTTGAAATTTTCTCCAGTGCAAGGTTGTGAGACTTATTAATTATGAATTTATTTTTTTTAACACGCTTTTATAAGTTTCACTTGCATGTAACGAATCTTAGAACTCTATTTTTACCCACTTAAAATGATCGGATTCATTCGAAATTTCGCACACTTGTCAAGGACCGATGACAATACAATAATTTCATAATTTTGTTCCATTGTCCTTTTCAGGATCGTCAGGAATAAGGATAATCAGATTTGGCGATAATTCCATGTACCATTTCCAGATTTGGCGACTTATGGCATATATCATTTTTAAATTTGGCGACTAGTTCCATATACCATTTTCAGATATGGCGACTAATTTCATACATCATTTCCAGATTTGGTGACTAATTTCAGATTTAGCGACTGAAAGAATAAGTTGTAACCCTAAAGCAAGTGTTTTGAATTTAAAGCTAATTATATGCACGTATAAAATACACTTGCTGTTAATAGGAATAACACAAACAAAAAAAGTGTTCTGTATCTGACAAAGTGGAGGGTGGGTATGTGTTATCAATTTCTTACCATAATATAAACATTTTTCTGAAAATGAAAATAAAAAAAAGGTTTGTGCACGTGAAAAAAATAATTTATGTTCTAACTGCTAAATATTTTTTATTTTTATAAAGCAATACGTTTAGAAGTGATGATACGAATTAACATTATAGCAATACGTTTAAAAGGTGAAAAAACATTTGACACTTAATATTACCATGTTTTTATTGATTCGCTTTCTTTAATGTCTGTCCGGGTGGAATTTTGTAATTGATTTTAAACTGTGTGACTTCCCGAGGAGCTAGAGACTTGAAATTTGGACCGTAGATGAGAAGTGGATGACAATGCATGAAAATGTGAAAAAAGAAAACAAAAACGAAAAGGAGGAATTTTATAATTTTTAGTCCGTAAGAAAAACACGGTACATTAAAAAATTTTTTTAATTCGAACTTTTTCTTCTTTACACACTTTTATTTCTTTGACCTGTTCAAAAGTGACGGAATCTAATATAACAATACGGGACTCATTCGAGGCCTCGTAAACGGAGAGAATAAATACACTTCAGACCCGTTAATTAATATCCATTGCAGAGCAAGACTAATTCCACAGCCACGTAATTCCAGCTTCAAATATCAAACGCAAGGATAACTCTAACAATGAATAAATGATAGTTTAAAAAACTTAACAACACGCTTTTATTGTAGTTAGAACTAAAAAATGAAAAATAAATTATAGTTTGAAAAAAACTAAAAAACACGTTTTTATACTGAATCGAACTAAAAAGTAAAAAAAAAAAAATTCTTAATAAAGAATAAAATGATTAACGTGAAAATGAATGTCATTGGGGTAAGAGCGTGGGGTGTTCTATAAATTATCAATTGTTATAATTTCTAACTTCTATTCCGAAAAGCTGAATTAGTGTAAAAATGTAGTACAAAGCACCCCACGCATTTACCACAATAACATTCATTTTCACGTTAATCATTTTATTCTTTATTAAGAATTATTTTTTTTTACTTTTTAGTTCGATTCAGTATAAAAGCGTGTTTTTTAGTTTTTTTCAAACTATAATTTATTTAAAAAATAATTTGAAATAAAATACTTTTTGGCCAAAAGCAGTGTGATTCCCCTCTCTACCAAGAAAAAGTAATTTTGAAGGCTCATGACGTGGCAATACACAAACGCAAGAATTATTTTTGTATGTCTTATTTAGATTATGTTATGATTCGATTATTTCATGTTTTGGTCTTTCTTAAGGTTTTTTTTGTGTAACTTATTTAAGCACAGTGGTCGCGGTCGAAGACTCGTGACCGACTTTGTCGAGTCGAGGGTGCACAAACTAGTACTTCTGAAGACCCACCGTGAAGAGGGGAATAGGCTCTTTCAATCTGTGGAAGCTCAAAGTCCTCCCGTTTACGTGGAATGGAAGTTTGGAGAGGGATTGCCAGTTCAGATATCGTTGTCGTCACTTAACCGTGGTTCAAAATCACGAAGTTTGTTGCCAACAGCCCTCATGCTTCTTCAGAGTGAATGAGGATAGTGACACGGCAATGAGCATAGTGAAATTGTTTAACATGCACTTGAATAAATATATTAAAAGAATTATGAATCATTATTTTAATACTTGTAGCACTGTCATCAGCAGGTATTTATTCATAATTCAAGATCTCTCTAATAAATAAGTTCAACTCTTAAAATACTCTTAAAAATCTTTCAATTATCCATACATATAACATCTATAAGAATACAAGCTGGACGATGAATAAGGTCACTTGATTAAGTATCTTGAGTAAGTTAAAAGTATAAGAAATATATTGCCCAAACTCTTCTACAAACTACACTGCTGGCCACCGTAAATGCAACACCAAGAAAGACAAGAGATAGCACAACAAAATTTATTTTGTTGATAACATGTTGACCAAGTATCAAATGATTAAATTTATAGACTTCTATGAAGTGTGGTTCATGCCAGAATCAGTAGCCAGAGTAGCCGCCAATAATGGAGATCACCACTGCCACACGCCTCGGCATTGATTCAAAGAGACTTTGGATGTGTTCTTGGGGTACAGCAGACCAAGCAGCTTCCACACATTGCCAAAGTTGATCTGGCGTGGCAGCTGGGGTCTTAATCTGGGTCAATCATTGAGCAACCATGGACCACGCATTTTCTAGCGGCGAAAGGTCTGGAGAGCGAGCCGGCCAGGGAAGCAATTCAATCTGGTGATTGACGAAGAACCTTTGGACAATGCGTGCCACGTGTGGTCGCGCATTATCCTTTTGAAATATGGCTGTGGAGAAGCTCAGAAGGTAAGGAAGGACAAATGGCTCCAACACCTCGGAGATGTAGCGCTGGCTGTTTAAAGCACCAGCAATGCGTACTAGAGGAGTGCGAGAGGGATATCCAATACCACCCCATACCATAATACCCAATGCAGGACCAGTGTGGCGGTGCATAACGCAGCTGTTCAGCATCCTCTCTCCACGGTGTCTCCAAACTCGAATCCGACCATCGTGGTATTGCAGACAGATGCGTGACTCGTTAGTAAAGACAACTTCATTCCATTCTGCCGCCCACATCCTTCTTTCATCGCACCATTGGCAACGGAGACGTCTGTGGTTCTGCGTCAAGGGTAGACCAAGCAATGGACGTCTTGCGGACAGACCACTCTGCTGTAAACGGCGTCGAATGGTATGCGCAGACACTGAATGATGCGTTACAGACTCAATGTGCTGTGCTATGGTTCGTGATGTGACTGAGTGATCCGTCACTGCCATGCGCACAATTTGCCTGTCCTCACGTGAAGTGGTGCACTGAGGTGGATGCGATCGACCACGTCGGTCCGTCGTACTTTCCTTCATCCAACGATCACATATCCGCATTACAATTGTTTGGTTTTGTCCAACACGACTACCGATTTCCCTGAAAGATAAACCACAATCTCGGTAGGCCACTCTATCCTTCATCTGTCGAACTTGGATACTTGATCAAAAGCTGATCGCTTTTTGAAAAAAACCACAAGAAAAACACAATTGCCGAACTTGAAATCGTCAAATCTCCAAGCCTTACATAGCGCTTTGAGGTGGCGCCACGGGCGTGCGTGATGTGTGTCTGCGCTGAAATTCTAATCATTTGCATATCCCACCTCCGCTAATGCATGTTGTAAATTTCATGTTATTTGCGTGCTTCCTTCAGGGTGTTGCATTTACGGTGGCCATCAGTGTATATTAACAACATAATACATACGGGAAACATACTTTAATGTTTTTCCTAATCCATCACAAGAGCGTAGATCATGTTAAAGTACCTATTTTAAAATTTGTGCTGAAAAGAGAGGATATCGTGTAAATAAAACAAAACTCGTTGGGAAAAACGAAATAGTTATCAATTTATTGTATAGTTTTATTGAATACGACCAAACTCCCGCGAAATTCACGACTCGCATTCTATGTGTTATGAATCACAATTAATCACCGTGATTATTAAAGGATCTAGCATTTGTTCATTGTTCAAGTAGATCGGATATGAATAAAATTTAAAACGATATTTTATTCTCTTAAAACTTCAGTAGTCTAATTATAAATCTCAGTTCCATATAACTATAAAGATATTAACGGAGATTATGGATGCTTAGTTCGTAGGAATTAGGAATTAGTGACCAATATAAATGATTCCTTGCTTGTAGAGGGGTCTTGTGGAACTTTAGTTACTATAGCATGGCGTGGATGTGGAAAGGGGGGGGGGTGCTGACACAAATGTCATCTCTGACTAAGGTTGAAGATTTTGAAGCATATTAGAGCTATACTAAAGGCTATAATTTTGTTAAATATGTTTGTTGCATACTAATACAAGTAAATAAAACTATATATATATATATATATATATATATATTCAAGTAACTTTTATGCATTAAACATTAAGAAGCAGATAATACATTATATTTAGCAAGCAATTTATAAGTATTAATAGACAATATGTAGAATTAGTTCTAATTAATTTTTTGGGGGCTTTTTCTTAATAACAATTGCATAACTCTTAACGTGTAATGATGGTTAAGAAAAGGCAAAAAATATTAATAACCGATATCTTGAAGGAGATCGTGATTTTAAAAGAAAAAAAGTAGTCATGTCCCTTAACGTCATAGTATTTATTTACTCATATTTATATGCGGATGTACTATTTTATATACTCAAAATTTTAGCTTTATAAAGAAGTATACACTTAAATGAAAGCTCCCATCAATAAATCACTTGTCTCTCCTATATATTCATGTCTATCAGGATTCAATCGTGCGCTAAGCTATAATCCAATAACTTAACGTTTTAGGTATAAAAACCATGGACAAAATTGTGTAAAAGAATCCTATTAAAATAAATCTAAATATTAAAGTGAGTTATTTACATAATCTCAAAACCTTGAGCCAAATTTCTCTGGCCAAGTCTCAATAGTCGAAAGATCAGTGATAAGAACTAAGAAGATAGGCATGAATTTTCAAGTTATGTATCGTGAGAGGACCTTTAAAAATATTAACGATAGATACTCTCTACTTTAAGAGGGTAAATAAATATTGCTCCTGAGAATAAAACGACCCCTTTTTTGTGTCATAACCAAACGATCAGTTTAATAGCACATAATAAATAGCTATAAAAATGCGAAGTGCTTTTAGGCATCCTTTGTTGTGTTTTGAGGGTCCTTTGTGGGGAGGCGGAAGAAGTATAGGTTATGGATAATACCTATATGTTACTCGTTATACATATACTGAGTTTTTATTGACCACCTCAGGCATATAGAAATTTATAAACTATGCAACGTACACTTTTGGGGAGAAGAGTTTTAAAGAGCAAAGCAAAATTTATTCAAATTTTTGAATTTTGTAACGTGTAGTGAGAATTATATCATAACATCAAATTGGAAAGTTAATTTTGTAATTTAGCTTCAGATATCAATTGTGCTTTTCTTAAATATACATAAGTATTTTCATCATTAAGAAAAATATTGTAACTTTTATTTTATCAAAAATGATGAATGTTAATACTAAATTTTAAAAGAAAGTTTTATACATCTGTTTTTTGAAGGAACACCGTTCACTTCCCCCCCCCCTAATGAGCTGCATATTGGCAACTAAGCTTTATCAGCACGGCAAATGGAGGCTCTTGCTACCAGATTTCGACACAGGAATTTATTCGATTCAAGCTCTTGTCGTATGTTAAATATTGCTGTGATTTAATTTTGGCGAGAGTACCACAGAGCCAAATTCATACTTAAGGGATCTCTTTTACATGCCTCATAATCATTTGACACGGGTGGCTACGGTTTTTGCATCCAGAAAATTTATCAATCTCAGCCGAGATCGAACCCACAATTTTAGGCTTACGAAGCGAACGCGCTACCGCTTAGTCACAGAGCCGACTAAATCGTTTAAGGAAATTCGGGGAAGATGCCAGTTTGTTAATAGTATTTGTATGCGTCGATAGATAGCAGTACTGGGCCACTTGTGTGAAGAATCTGGTCCGACATTAAGTGCAGATTGTGAATTTATCTGAATTAATTGTCTTAAATCGGTATTATTTTTGGATCTAGTGAGCATTTGAAGTGGAGAGTACAACTTTTATAATATTCTTTTCCTCATATTTAGAATTCAAAAAAGGCTAAATTGAATTTGACTTGGCAAAACCCTACCGCTCACCACTGGTAAGCAGCTAAGAGTCCTGGTCTAACTCTACAGTGCAGAAGATCCAGGGCTCTTCAGACAGCTTTGGCGAGCTTTAGAAGAGGTCACCTGCGTGGTATGACATTTGTGCAAGGGGTGAAGTTTTTCTTTACCTGTCCCTGCTTCTCCTGCTCATCTTCTGGACTATTGGAGCATTTACCTAGGACAGTGTTTGAAGATCAAGACCTGGTTTGCGACATTCTTATGCGGAAAGGTCAAATGGACTTGGTGTAGGCTTTCCTGCTCCCAGGGGATTTGAAACAACAACAGAGTTCATAAACGTACTTGTTATTTTAAATAAGATATTAGCAATATAAGTGAGTTACGCATCATGTTGCACGTACGATTCACGTAGAGGCGGCCATAACACTGTAGCAAATAAGGAAATAAGTGCACGTGGCATTTTTTCTGTATACCTAAGGGAAGACGCCACATGATTCAAAAATAAATAAAATGAGCTTTAAAAATTTTTTCTTTAAATTTTGTTATACTGTATACTATTGTGTAAAATATAAATTTTTAGTGGTAAAAATTAATGATAAGTGGTCTATCACCATCGGTTGCTTTCACCATCACAGAGCACGAGAGCACAGCCCTATTCCTCTGGTCAGAAAACGCAAACCAACTGGGCGAGAGGAGATGAGAGCAACTATGCGGTAAAAGGCCCAAAGAAAGCTAGAAAAGACGTGGGTAAGGTCAAAAAAACAACAAGAAACCTTCGAAGAAACAGAAGAAAGATACGTGTCAGTTTGTCATTCTCAAGCGAAGAAATTTCACAGTTTTGATGAGGATAATAATGACAAATTTTGTGCTGTGTATAAAGTGTACTTTTATGCTAAAAAAGGTCCCAAGTGTGACTGAATTCAGTGCATCAAATGCAACAAATGGTTGCACGAAGATTGCAATGATAATCATTTGCACAGAGGGAAATATTGTGTAGGCTATCATTCGAATCTGTATTGTTATAATTTTTAGCAAGTTAATTATGAAAGAATTTAATTTGTTGTTGTTTTTCTACAGTTTTTACTTCATATTTAATTTTGTAATGTTTGCTTTATTTTTTTATTTACTGTGGTGTTGTTGCATCTTACTCCATGACTAGTGGCATCTTCCCCCATATATGGGGGAACATCCCCAATTAAATATATTTCTTTAACATTAAATTTCTTATTTATTTTCATACTAAGAAGAGAATTAACTTGTATACATAACCAATTAAATATTGAAAAATAAAGTGTATTTTTTTCATGGTCTTGTCTTTTCAATTTTCAATGTACTAATCGAAAAATCCTTAAATGTGGTCACTTCCCCCTATTTACCTTATCTTAAATGCAGTAATTTGCCTTCTGAACTCCCTAGTAAGGAAGGAAAGGGGAGAAAGCAACTTGTTTCAAAAGTATTTTGGTATACATTCTGAAATTTAAACGAATAATTTTCAGAAGCAGTTTTGCATAATATAAAATATGACATCCAGTCAAATTTTGCGGTATACGAATAAGAGTGAAACTGGTAATACCACTATGAACATGCAAATGATATTTGCTCAAAACCACAATATGAACTTCGCGAGCATTATTTATCTTCTGAATTCTCTCTGAGTCAAGAATACTTTTAAGAAGACAAAGAAAGAGCAGTATCATTAACGTACTGAGTATGACTGGGACGTGTAATAGTGCAACGAGAAGGTGGATTTTGTTTTCGCTGCAAGTAGCTTTTCAGTAACTTTTTTTTTTTGGAATATTTTTTCCTTGTGAATCAAGATACATCATTAATCGTCTGAGGAAAATATACTTCATTCTTCCAAACATAAAATAAATTTTATTTCAAATTATTAACAACTTAAACAGAAGTTTTAGTTTAATAGTTTAACTCTTTACAGCCCCTTATGAAATTCGTCCAGCAGAATTTAAAAAAGGAATATTTATTATCTATCCGCTAGAGAATAGAATTATTGTGTGATTATTTTCTCTATATAAGTAGTTTTATTAAGACTGCAATAGTAGTGGCATTTTGGTAGCTCATATTCATTTTATAATTAAGCTAGCATTAATTATAAATTAGTATTTATTTTTATAGTTTTTCGTAATTTTTAAACTAAAAAAATTAAATGATCCATTCTAACAATTTATATATATATATATAACCCGTTTGAATAAAATTATTTTAAAAGAATTGTATTGAGTTGAATGAAACGTTTATCACGTTATTCTGTTGTATTTGCTGACAATTATAAGTACTGAAAATCTGAGTATAGATAAATATATTTGTTGTAAACTATTCAAGTTTATTCATAAAAAATTCAGAAACGTGTAAAAGTTATTTCTAAACGCTTGACTCTGAAAACAAGAATATTAAATGAATTATATAACGGAAAGTTGAGTCTTAAACAGGCATTAATGAATACATTCGAAAAATGTGTATATATCTCCCAATGATGCAAAGAGAATACATCTAAATAACTGCATCTCGAGTCGTTAAACAAAGGTCTTTATGTAGCAGTTTTATCTAATTTGCTAACTTGTGAAGCCCTTTAAGATATTTATTAAGATCAAAATGAATACTTGTGTTAAAATATAACACTTGAAATGAGGCAAAGACGGAGTTCTTCGGTAAATATAACTAACGTCAGAAATTCTTGAGTTCTTTATTGAAGACATAGCGTCATATCCACCACAAAAGCCCATTATTCTAGAAACTTCGGGATACTATTTTAAAACGAATCCACAATAAAGAAGCCACAGCGGGGAAAATTAAAAAATATAAGAAATTAAAGTAGCTCACCTTCACGTTCATATAAACAGCTAATATTTCTTGCTCGCCAAAGAGACAAGCAGTTACCTTAAATACCTCAACTGCGCGAGGCATGCTAAGAATTTATGGCAAGCTCAACTGATTTAGAGTCTATTTCTTGGCTGGATATCCAGCAATTAACCCAATGAGTGATGACCTGGCTTTTTGAGAAGAAATGAAAGAGAGAAAAAAATTCGAAGATGTTGGTAAGGAGGATGAGATGGATCCATAATGTTCCACGCGGCCCTATGGTCCTCAGCAAGGAGAACGTGTCATACTGCCAAGCAAAACAAAGGAGTCACTATGGGATGCTTGGCAATCTCATATATTCTGGAGTTCCTATCTTGACATGGTCGAACTTCTAACGAGAAAGTCTAACATAATTTCTAAAGACTTTCTCCTTCATTTTTCTTTGCTCCTTAAAAAAGAAAAAAGGAGAGGAAAGCAGAAGAAAAAAAATGAAGAGAAGGTAGAGGAAGAAGGGTTCTTTAGATATTTTGGATATTAATCCCGTCAGCACGTCGTAACAGGATGTTAATTTTGAACGTTAGTGAGAGTTCTTTCTCTTTTTTTTCTTCCTTACCTCTTACTTTTGAAATGTTTACGACGCAGGGGGGTCTCATTTGCTTGTCGGTTCTTTATGAAGACCGCCGCCCTCCGATGACACGCTTCGAGAGAGACAAGCCTCAAGAATCATAAAACGTGCCAGGATTGGATTTGTGCTTGAAGTATTAATGACTCTTTCATAAAAGTGATAAATAATAAGTGCTGAGTAAAACATGCAAAGAGTGTTTGCGGGACACTTTAATTCTAGTATCTTTCGACCTTTTTCTTTTATTTAACCCTTTACATTGAGCAAAAAGTCAGGAAAGCGAATAAAAAAAATAAGCATAATTTTAAATAAAAGAACTATGGCATAAATTATGGATTCAGAGCACATAGAAGATATTAAAAAAATGTTTTTATTTAAAAGTAAGTCTGGTAAGCGATTGAAATTATAAAAAATAAAATTATTGGTATTTTAACATACGTATTAGTGTGTATAGTGGTTATATGGAGGTAAAAATTATTAGTAATCGGAGTTAATATATACAGAAAAGATGTTCTATGGTATACAGCAATGGTCTTCAAACTTTTTCAACTCACGGAACCTTTAGAACATGAAGATGTTTTCGTGGAACCCCTAGAACTAGAAAGTATTTTCTTGTAGAACCCTATTTCGCACACACTCTTAGAAGAAGATATCTGATAATAATATATAAAATAGATGAACAATAGATCAATGTAAAGGCAATTAAACAAGTATTACATTTAAAATTATAAAATTTTTGTCAATTTTTAATATATAATTTACTCAATAACAATATTATTCTGTGTTCCAAGTGTCACTTACCCATGCATTACGTTTAGTAATTGGGATTTGTACTTGTGCATTTTTTCACACAAATTGCAGAAATTTGGGTCAATTGAGATAAACTACAATCGCATTACATATTCTGAGTGTCATTTGTTTCTATACTTTGTTTTTGTAGCCACTCATGTTAGAAATATTTCATATTAAAATATTTATAGTTGTGTGAGCAATACTGTGTATTTTGCATAAATTTGCATAATAAAATTTAGGAGCTGTTCTTGCTTTAATTAAAATTTTTATGATTGAATACGTTGATAAGTTGTTCCCTCTCCTTTACTGTAGATGTTTTTTCCACAAATACAAAAAAGTGCATTTTTCATTAGAAAACTATTTAGTTTTGCAAGACGTTGTACTGACGAGTATAAAATTATTTCATGGAACCCAGGAAAGTAAACAAAATATTCACAATCAAGTCGGTAATATATATGTGAAGATAAAAAACGTTTTAATATTCTTTTATTATATTACAATAAAAGTTTAAAAAGTATCGCAAAATAAATACATAATATATAAATAAAATTTTCAGTTTCTTACTGACAGGGATGAGTTTTAAATTCTTGTGGTCATACAAATTTCATAGAGAACATGAATCCATTTTACGTACACATTCATAAGTTTGTTTTCGATTTTTTGAAGTGAAAACTTCTTTAGCGGCGTTGGGCACTTTTTGGTAGAGGAAAATCTTATGGGTTCGCGTCACCGACATGCTCTGACTGGCGCACGCGCAGTGTGCTGTTCGCCTTAAACACTTTTTGGATGGGTGAAATATCGTGCGTTCGCGTCACCGACATGCTTTATAGTAGTATATCTGTAGCTATACCGCTGACGTATAGTGCTGTGTATATATTATAAGTGAAATTAAATGGATTTAGTGAAAAGTTCAATGTGTATATATTGTGCATTGCTCTTTGTGATTCCGAGAATGGGCAATACATATTAATGGTTGCCGTTTATATTTCGCCTGGAAATTCTATTAGACAGATACAATTTTTATTCGAAAATTTGATGATTTATACAAAAGAAGGTTCTGAAATACTCGAAAAAAGATTTGGCGAAAAATATGATAATGTACCAATGATTTTACGTGGAGACTTCAATATTAACTTTGCAGATGATAAAAATCTGCCACTAATTGAATTTCTAAATGAAACACTTAATTTAAATATGTCCAATGATCGAAAACTCAGTACTACAAAATATAAAACGACGATCGAAGCGGTTTTTACACGATACTTAGATAAATTTGAATCAAACATTTTCCTTTCTTACTTTAGTTACCATAAGCCTATTGTATCTTTTTTAGAACAAAATGAAATAATTGAAAGTACAAAAAGTCTAAGTATTGTTGAAATTAATGTTGACGATGATGCAAACAATTAAAATAATGTTAAAAATCAAGTATATTGAAATTTAAGTAAATAAAAATACTATCCATGAATAATATGATTGTATATTAATTGTTATTTCAATTGAATTGTATTTATATTTTGTCATGATCTTGTACAGCTCGTAATATATTTGAATAATAAACCATATAAACATGCATTTTTTTTTTTAGTTGTTGCTCGGAGTGTCAATAGATGTGAAAACCAGATTGATGTTGATAATTTTAATTCAAACATTATGAAATTTCAAAATTTAATACTAAAAGTTCTAAGTTTTCACTTTTATCGGCAGTCTCTATAATTGCCAATTTTTTTTTATTGTGACCCATGGAACCCCTCAGTATGCCTCGTGGAACCCCAGGGTTCCGTGGAACACAATTTGAAGACCACTGGTATACAGATTAGGAAAAAAAATTAATAGATAATAATTTCAGAATTTAATCCTGGCACAAAAGGGTTGAATTTTCAAAAAAAAAAAAACGATGATTATTGATAAATTAGTACTGAGTAGGAGTGGTACATTGAACATTGTAATGTTTCACACCCCAGCTCTCTCTCCCCACACCGTCGAATCAGTCCGTTCCAAGTTTTTTTCCGTCCTCCGCTTCCTCGTGCTGTGCAATTTCGACAGTAGATTTTTTTTCTTAAAATTTACTGTTAAATGTACTGGATGCTTTTTCTTCTTGAAGTAATTTAGTAGGTACCTCCTCATTGCAACAAATGATAAACATTACTAAAACACCTGTTTTTTTAAAAAATAAAAACTACTTTGTTTTGTTACTACAGAAAAGGCTCAAACTCCTAAACTTCATTCCTCTTATGACAATACTAAATATAAAAATTAAATTTTATTATATTTTTCCTTTTGAAATTACGGGGGAAAAATCGATTGACCTTAATATGCATAATTTTGAATTGAAACATTCCTTACGTAAAACAATTTAAAATACTTTGAGTATCACTTGATTCTCACCATATTTCTCCTTATTGCTACTAAATTCAAAGCGACGCTATTACTTAAAATATGGATATTTTCCCCAACATTATATAGTATCCAATTACTTTTCAATTTTCAGAGTGGTACATAGTTTGTGTTTTGAAATGGGGTCGTGTGACAATAAAGAAAATGTCATAGCTTCTCATAATCGGGAGATAAAATTCCTGCATTATGATAATAAATGTTCTGATCCTTGTTCTTAAAAGTAGTAACCTGTGATTATATAACGGATTTATTTTTAAATTACTTTTCGTAAGGGCCATTTTGAATAAAATTTAAACATATTTCCTAATTGAAACTTATGAATTGTCAAAAATACATTTCAAAGGCAAAAAAATCTTTATAATACCAACTATATATAAGAGAATTGAAAATTAGGTTAACTAATATTTTTATGACCTAATATTAACTAAAAATTTTCTGTGCTTATATTAGTGGGTAAAATTCGATCAATATTTCTCATTATTGAGGAAGATGCTTGAAATCTGTATCTGAGGAAAAACATGTATACTTTTTAACCGAGAAATATATTCAGGATCACATCCATCAAAACGAAGAAATTCTCAAAGAAATTTCTTAACGAAGAATTTTTTATTTTTAAAGTATCTGACAACCCTAAAATCGTAAATTTTTTCAAAAATTGACAACTTTTTTTATGATTTTATTTTATAGACAGTCTTGTGAGCTTTGTAAAAATACCAAGTTTTTTTTTATTTTCCGTTCACTAGTACAAAAACTGCAAGTGTTTTAGTAAAGCAGATGCCACTACCTTAAACGAGGTGTCAAACTTTAAACTCAAACGGGGACAGCGATTGCTCAAAAAGTTTTAAGAATAATTAACTGAAGTTTTTTGTGTATGTTCTGTATAAAAGTAGAAGCGATTTAACCTTTAGACTTATCAATCACTGATTAAAAAATTTACAGTCCCTTATGTGAATACAATCACTGCTTTTTTTAAGAAATTTCCTATAATAACTAAGATAAAGTGTTCTAGATTTTGTAAAAACTAAATTATCTCTTATCCTGAATGTCATTTCAAAAATGAATACCAAAGTAACACATCAAAATTGAAAAATCGAGAATTTATTCATAAACTTCTTTGTGCAGGGTGGGCCCCGGTTATGTAATTTTTTGTAAATTTTTACCCATTTTTCCCATTTTAGTAATAATAATAATTTCTTTTTCTCTTCTTAATTTTAGCATTTTTTTCTTAATATGTACTAAACAAATCTAAAAACCACAAAAATCACCATATCTCCATTTTTTTTAAAAAAAAGTTTATATAAAAAAGAATATATATATACATCCTTTTTTATCCACATTGTTCCTGGCTATAATAATAACGATAAGGATGATAATTTGTCAAGAGTTGTTTTTGTGTTAATTATTTGACTATTTAATCAAAAGGAAAGCTATTAATAACAAATAGATTTAATTTTTTATACTAACATCTAACATGAAATGTGTGTGCCCAATTACTGACAATGAATTTCGTCGGACCTCAACCGATTAGACACGGATGAATTCTGTATGTTTGCTTCTTCCAGTAACTCTATCGTAATTTTAGACTGGATGTTATATACTAGTGGTCTTCATACTTTTTCAACTCACGGAACCCCTTGGACTCAAAGGCTACTAGAACTAGAAAATGCTTTTGTGGAACCCCACATTCCAACCACAAGAATATATCTTAAAATAATATTTAAAGTAGATCAACATGTTATATAGGTACTTTAAGAAGAGGCAATTAAAAGAAGTACTGATTTTATTATTAAATTCTAATTTAATTTTTAATATGATTTATTTATTAATAATATTAATTTGGGATACAAGTGTCACCTACCTGTGTATTATATTTAGTAAAAGGGATATGTGCTTGCTTTTTTTTCACGCAAATTGTCGAAGCCTATGTCTATTGAAATTATCTGCGGTCGAATTTCGTATTCTGCGTTTGATTTGTTTCTATACATTGTTTTGTAGCCACTCACGTTGAGAAACATATTTCACTTAAACACAATGTTCTGAATGGCATTAAAATATTTGAAACACTGTGTATTTTTCATAAATTTGCAACATTAAATTTAGGAGCTGTTCTTGCTTTAATTTAGATTTTAACATCGAATCAGTTGATAAACTGTTTCCTCTCCTTCATTATAGGTGTTTCTTCCACAATTGCAAAACGGTCAATTTTCCGTTAGAAAATTCTTCAGTTATACAAGACACTGTGTGACATTGGGTTTATGCAAAACTTTTCAGTCGACTACGTCCTGCGCGAAAAACCGGTGCATGTCGGAACGCGGAGAAACCGATTCACGCAGCATAGGCAGTTCAGACAAGTTTCGTGCAACTGCTGTGCGAAGGAACGTTGTTTACCAATTGGACATGTTTACGAAATGAAGAATCGTTGGAATGCTGGAATCCTCACGATCACAAACCGAAGTGTCTCGAATTCTGAATGTGGACCAGTCTGTGATCTCAAGACTGTGGCAGATATTTCAAAGAACAGGAGATGTTACCCGACAACCAGTATCAGGTCGACCAAGAGTTATAATCCCTCGCCAAGACCGATATCTGGTAATAAGTGCGCGACGTCAGAGGGGCAGTACTGCCAGAGCACTGGATTCGGTGTTCACAGTCGCCACAGGAATACGAATTTCGAGACAAACTGTTTACAGGAGACTCAATCATGCTGGTCTGTATGCCAGAAGACCAGCAGTTTGCATTCCCCTCACGTCTGCGCATAAACGCGCTCGTTTGAACTGGAGCTTGAAATATCAATATTGGAGTGTGGGAGAGTGGGCCAATGTAACGTTCAGTGACGAGTCCTGGTTTAATCTGAGTAGTGATTCTCGGCGGGTAACGATATGGAGAGAACGGAGAACACGTTTTGAACCAAGAAACATAACGGAAAGACATCATTTTCCATCAAGGGGAGTAATGGTATGGGCAGGCATCATGATGGACAGCCGCACAGACCTCCATTTCTTTGACAAGGGGTCTGTGACTGCTCAAAGATACAGAGACGAAGTTCTTGAGCCTTATGTTCACTTAATTCGAGGTGCTATTGATCCTGACTTCATATTCATGGATGATAATGCGCCATGTCACCGAGTGGTGCTGATTGATGACTTATTGAAACGGAAAACATCCAGCGCATGTCGTGGCCTGCGAACTCCCCAGATTTAAATCCTATCGAGCATGTATGAGATATGCTCGGGAGACAAATTGCAGCCCTTTCGCACCCATCAAGTTCGGTTACCGAACTGAAGAGAGCTCACCAAGAAGCTTGGAACCGTTTGAGCCCACAACTCATTCATCATCTCATAGAAAGTATGGTAAATCGCTGTGCAGCGTGCCTGGCTGTCAGAGGTGACCTCACGCCTTATTAAACTGCACCATCAGTATTTTATTTAATGTTTTCTTTCATTTTTTCTTTAAAGTGTGAATCCTTGCTATGCTCAGTTTTCTTTCAAATTGCTACTTTGTATAATAAAATTAATTATTTTCAATCTTTTGATTTGCTTCCTTATTTTATAACCATTTTACATTCGCATATCACGTTTCCCGCCATTCTGATTTACAGTTCCTTCTTTATTCACATAATAATCAATTATGCTTAACTTTTGGACACCAGTGTAGTTTAACTTGTGGTTGATTAGTGTGCTTGAATAGTAATAAAATAATAACTATTATGGAAGTTTCTGGTCGTGCTTTGTTTCCCCCCACACCCTTAAGTAGGCAGGACGAAGAGGGAGCGACTTCAAATGGAAGTCGCTCACAACTGTGTTAATTAACGAGTATAAAATTATCTCGTGGAACCCAAAAGAGTAAACTATAGAATATTCACAATCTGGTAGGAAGCATATATATAAAGATAAAACATTTTAATATTTTTATATTATTACAAAAATTTAAAAATTGTTACAAAATAAAGTTTATGATATATAAATAAAACTTTCAGCTTTAGTGAATAGGAAGAGTTTTAGATACTTGTAGTTATAGAAATAATAATTTTTCAAAGATATTTATAAGCTTCTTTTCGATTTTTTTATTCTTCCTCGTGGAACCCCAGGGTTCAGTGGAACACAGTTTGAAGACCACTGCATAAAGTCCTCTCAAATATGATGTATAATTTAAAACTGTCTGCTATCTGCTCAAGACCGACTTCACCAGATAATGGCTCAAGCCTCAAAGCTAAGAAATCCTTCCTTCATAATCTGCATATGAGGTGCAAAAATATTAAATAAATAAATAAAATGTTAGTGAAATGTATTCGTACATATTAATAAAACTTAGCAAAATATGTAAGTTATTAAAATATATTTAAATATTAAAGGAATTAGAGTATTAAGCTATTTTAAGAGTTTTAATTACATGTTTATGTATCCAATTAAAAATCTTTTATTGCAAAAGCTTTCTAGTTCTTTGAAACAGTAAGAGATCAAGTTCGGTTGAAATATTAACATTAAATATTTAGCTCTAGAATTGGGATTTAATTATGCTTGTGAAAATTATTCTCTCTCTGTCCAGAGTAATAAGATAATTCTAATTATAGAATAACATTAGTTTAAGACATTTGCAGTGTTTTAATGAGTTTTCTCTTTAAATAATCTTGAAAAATTAAAATTAAATGAAATATTGTAGATTATTATCAATGCTGCTTTACGTTTGAAAAATATCTTAATTGATATAAATTCTTTTTGAAAAATTGAAGCATAAGTTTTAGTAAGTATTCATTTCATTGAATTAATTAATTAATGTATGCATAATAATACAAAAATAGGCATTGAATTAAAAAAATGATGATGTAATATAGAGTTAAATTCTAACAAAACAAGATCAACTTATTAACCCCTTAACCAGTTTACCCGTACCAGTAGTACATCTATCACATTCTCGTATCATACTCCAATACGCAGCCTAACAAATTTTTTTTGATTTTGTTGATTGTCGGGAGTAAAAAACAGCGAAAAATAAATTACTTAATAAATAAATAACATTAATTAATAAAAAATTACTAAACACAAATACTTAATTAAAATTTTCGTACTATTTACATGAGGTTATAATTAATCGGGGGAAAACATTAGGGCTATGAGGGAGGGTCGGGACCTGTGGACCCCTCCTCCGCCCTTGTGAGTGCCACTAACACTGAGTGGACCGCAACATCTTGAAAAAATTAGAAGTAGCCCGCGTCCTGGAAAAGTCTGCCCACCCCTGATTTACAGTTATGTATACTTTACAAATATCTCAATACTATGCTCGAAAATTTTGGAAAAATTCTTTTCATACAATATATATATACAAGATGAATAGCCTTTTAAAAATAATTCCTTGCTATCTCATTAATAATAAATGGAGAGCAATTAAATAAGTCTGATTATTCTTTTGAAAGGAAAAATATCTGCTTTTATTTGTTGATTAAATTGTTATTTTTAAAGGTTAAATTAAATCTAAATGATATAATTTTTTTTTAAAAATTCATAATATGTATTGAAATTAAGAGTATAGTTATATATTTATTATTAATTCTATGAAGTAGAATCGATCTGAAACAGAAATTTCGCTAAATATTTTATTATTTCTTCATTATTTATTTACACTGCTTTATTATTTCGTTATTTTTATTTTTCTGAAATTTAGTTAAATCATGTCATTTCAATTCAAGTATTACGGTTGCCGTTTTGTAACAAATGTTATGTAATTTAATAAGTTTAAGTTGTGGCAAATGGTACGCCAAATTTTTTTTGCATCAAACTTAAGAGTGTAAAGTTAGAGATTCAACTGCCATCTAGTGCCATCTTCCGCAACTATTCACTCCAACAGCTAAACAGATAATAACACATTTTATTGAATTAAAGCAATTGTTTACATGCTTTTAGATTACTATAACCCTGTATCAAATATGTGAGTCTCGATTTCAAACTGAAAATATGTAGTTAACACTAAAGAGGCATTTTGTAATTTTAAATGCAGGTATATATATTTCATTTATATGCAGATTTGTGTTCTTCATATTTGTGTGAGCAAAGGACAATTTGTTTACTATTATGTAAGAAATAAATGCTACAAAAGAGATTTAGAGCAAAATTAACAATTTTAAAGGTAAACAAAATTTAACTTAATTTAAAAGTTGGATAAAAACCCAAATCATCATTTAATTAGAATAAAAATAATCTAAAATAAGACTTTTCACCCCGCTTAAGTTATGATCTTTTTTTCATATTCTCCAGCACTAACTTAAGGGGAGAGGGAGGCAAAATCAGATCTATGTTGATTATTAAGTTTATTTTATTGACATAAGATTATCTTTATTAAATAAATTACAGCTCTTTTTAAAACAATCTTGTTTTACTTCATGAAAAATGTGTACATTTTAGAACCAATGTTGCATAAATTGTAAAATTATGCATACTTTAAAATTAACAAAAAATTATAAAGATTATAATAATTGATAAATAAGATCATATTTTCCGTTAATATTTAAGATAATTAAATATGCTGCAAAATAGTAAAATATTAGAAAATGCTTTGTGTGAGAAAATTATACATAATGGTTTATGTTTGGGAAAAATAAAATAGTGGGAGCATTTATATAGAATTAATATGAAAGTACTTTAAAAACTTAATCCATTCGTAACATTAATTTTGTTAAGATCTTAAAAATCAAGCCTCTTAATTTTTTCATATCATGAAAAATAATAATGTCAATATTATGAATTATGCGAGTAAAAGAATGAGAAGAATAATTGAAGAGAATAAACGTCAGTGAAGTGAGAAGAAAAATTTTAGTTCTTTCAATTATTTTAGAATACCTTTCACTATATTTTTAATTTATAAATTATGCAGCATTAACAATTTATCTCATTATAATCTTTTTTTAAAATTATATTAACGTTTGAAATTTCAAATTCTACCATCTAAAAGGAACTATTAACATTTTGCCATTCAAATATAATACTATAAGAATAAGAGTGCATTACTTACAAAATGCGAAAAAAAGCACAAAATAGTCTTTAAGAATTAAAGAGTGGAATTCAAATTCAGAACACTTTATTTAAGTCAGAAAATGCCCCAATAACATCATGCAGTATTAATTCAAATTTAAGTCTGCATCGATTCTGGATGCACCTCTAATTATCAATACATTTTTGTGAGAAAATAAAAAAATTATCTATTGATGACTGATGTTTATGAAATTAAAAAAAAGAAATGTGAACTAATATGAAGATAATAATTAATTTATTTTACCAGTATTAAATTTTTTTAAATATTTGAACCTGCAGTTTCTCTAACCGTTGGAGTACATATTCAATTTCCTCCATCCAACGAATTGTTTGCCTTCGATTCTAAGAAGCACTCGATTTTCAGTAGTATAAATACTGGGGGAAAAGTGTGGTTTCGATTCGAATAAATATGGTATTATGAATTTGATAGATTCTTATAGAGAAAAGTATATTTTATTATACTAACCATTTGTGTCTGAATCAATTTATTATTTTTCTGGTTTGAAATATGTTCCACATTTAATTTCTCGTATTGTAATGCTAAATTGTTTTTTATATAATCAATAAAAAATGTCGTAATTATAAAATGCTTTTAAATTTTAAAGACATTATGTGATAAATAATAAAACTGTTACAACATCCCAAATTTACATGAAAACTGTGGTAGTTTTCTACTTGAAAATGTGTTTCAAGTCGCAGTGTAATAATACAAGAATACAGCGCGGACAGTCTGAAGACATTTCAATTTGAAAAACGTTCAAAAATTTAAATGACTTCAGACTGCAGACTATAAGATTTCAAATTTGAAGAAATCTTATATGGGAGCAATGACTTTATCATATATTTATTATTGTTAAAAAAATTATTCTATATATTGTGCTACACAGAGAACGAGCTAAGTGAATTGTTAGGCTAGTTGAAAAATTAGGTTTATTATCTCTCAAAATATTTCTTGTGGTTAAACTTATCGTAGTCATTAAAAAGTATTTCAAATGTGACACGAAAACAAAAATCATAGAATAATTGCATTTGTAGTAAATTATTGGAAGCCCAGTGACTGAGTGGTAGTGTATTGCGCTACTACACCACAAGTCCGGGGCTCAAATTCCGGGCTGGGCAAGGTCGACTCAGCCTTTCATCCCTTCAGTGGGTCGATAAATGAGTACCAATCTTGCTAAGAACTGAACACTGGGAGTTTCACGTCAGACTGACCACTTGACCGAAACATCTGCACATGCACCTCAGCACCTAAAGTCACTTATACTGAGATAGGCACAATAGGTCTTGGCGCTCATGGGCTTTTGCGCCACTGAGTTCAGTTCAGTAAATTATTACTAGTATTTTCATTTAAAATAAATGACAAAAATACTATACTAGCAAGCTATATAATTAACATCAGTTGATTATACTTGCACGTCAAAAAATTATGGTTATCTTTTAATTAATTACCACTATAAAAATGAAATTCATCTCAATAATTTCTATGAGCTATAACAAATACTAGCATAATTAATTTCTACTGGTCACACAAATATAAAGTTAAAAATTAAATATGATTAGAATTTTGTATATACGCTTATTACGAACCCTTAAGTGTGGAAGAAATATTAATTATTTAATTTCACTTCACTAATAAAAATAAATATTAATTATAAATTATAAGTATCATAAACTTTTAAGAAATTAAAAATTGCAAAAAAAGTATTGAAAATAAATATATATATTTATTTCCAATACATTTCTTTGCAGTTTTTTTTTTCAGATATAAAAAAGCAAGCACATTTAATGAAAATCAGTAAATAAGAAAAAAGTTGTCTTGTTCCATACGTCTTTTGCTTTTCATTAACATTTCAGATTAATTCGAAACACTTAGTGAAAGAATTTTTAACGATTATTTTATGACTGCTATCTTCGGTTTATGTTCGAATTCATGGATTTCATGACTCTTTGAACGGTATTTTTAAGTACACGTAGCTTTTTACTTCTTGCAGATAATGATAATAAATAACAGACATAAATTTTGTTTGCATACTGTAATCCTAAAAAAACTCCTAATAAGCATATCGGTAATTCAAGTCATTACTTTCAGAAGCAGATTAACAAGGCTCTAATTTATTAGCTCTTTGTGAAATAAAAAAAAATTATTGCATGCAATTTAAGAAACAAGACAACATAAAATACATCGATATTTTTAGCATTGATATCGCAAATGTTAGCATATATATATATATGAAGTTTGAAAAAATTAAAATCTGAAATAAAGTTATGAATTTATAATTCATTAAAAACCTTCAAATTTTGAAATAAAGACTTTTACAAATTGCTAGCAAAGAGTACTGGTATAGAAATTTTCTGCCCTTCATTTTCGTTCTTAAAGTGTGTATGTGTGTTGTGTCTTGCTATATTTTATAATAACTTAACTAATAATAAAAAGTAATCTGCTTAAGGAAAATTTTTTCCAATTATTACTCAAATCCCCGTATGAAATCATTCATGAAAAATAATAAAAAGCTCACTCTATTCTTGGAAAGACTTAATTATTAGCTATATTTACGTTTAAAAATAATTCCTATAGATCAGTAATCAAATACCGATTTGTAAAAATTCAGTTTATAATTTCTTCTTTCTTACATCTCTGTACATTTCTGATTCAAATTAATTATATTAAATAAACTGTATTTAAATTTAATTATATTTATATTTAGTAAACTGATACTCTAAAATGTCGTTGAGTCTTCTATGTTATTATTATTCTTTTTATTCAATTTTTAATCAAAACTTATTTAATTCGTGAATTTAAGTAATTTTGGAATTGTTAGCAATGTTAATATTTACTTTATTGAATGAGAGACTATTGTAAAAAATTTAACAGAAATTTAATCATTATCAATCCGAAGCATAGTTGATTATATTTTCGTTAGTTTTAAAGCTCTTGCTATGTAAATACACTAACAAAAAAAGTGCCGCAATGATCACAAATAATTTTGATTTAAAAATTCCCATCTTTATTATTTATTACTACGCATTACTATTTATCTGATTTCCTTTCTGGCAGAGCGAAATAAAATGAAAACTGAAAAATTTAATAATGATTCACTGCAATAATAAGCATTGGTTCTTAAGCTATTTCACAATATTCATCTTTTCTCTATCTTTTGTTTAAGGACAGGTGCTAATTAACATTGAAAGCGATAGGTATATATACTTTGAAAAAGCAATTAATGTGCTCTTTCTTTTGAATAGATTTCCATGAATAGCTGGCGGAATTTTATGCAACGATTCAAGCAATCAACTTTTGTCCAAAATACAGAAAATGCCGAAATTACAAACCAATTGAAATCTGCAATCATGGCTTTTATTTTTCCCGCATTAAAACGGGAAACGCAGTTTAATGCAAACGGGCAAAGAAGATACAAAAATAGATTTTTTTGGCCTCTACCGTCCTATTCATTGGTATAAAAGCTTCATTACCTTTGCCGAGAGTATTGAGGGATTTAGAAACCCCGTCTTTAATTTAACGCGAGAAAGCTTTTCTGCAATCCACCAAGTTTTCTTTATCATCGCTAATGACGGAAAGAGTGTAAACAAATAAATGAGTGAAGAAGGAGTAAAAAAATTCCGGTGGCAAATTCGGAACAATTTGCTAACAGCCTTTCATTCGAAGCACAATTATTCGGCGCAGATCTTAAGTCTTCGAAATTGATCCTCAGACACGACCAAAAGAACCACTGAAGTCAATTCAATGGTAAAATCCAATAACTGAAATTCACTATTCATGTGTAGTTCATTCAATGGTTGAAATTTTTTGCTACGCTTAAAACCTCTGAAAAGGGGCTTTAATTTTCAATTAATTTCCTTGAAATAAAATATATTTACTTCGAAGAGCTAAATATTTCATTCTGTGGATTATAAAAAAAAAAGTTGCCTTTCATTTCTACAAGATTAAAGTTTCAAATCGTTTGTAAAAACTGTTCCTTTTAAATCTCGTTTCTCTTTACATTGGAGAATACGCCTTTGCTTCATAACTTGTTTTAATATCTTAAAGCATTATTCAATCTTTTTTTAAAAATCTCTTAATGATTAAAGTCTGTGTTTTAAATTTCATTTCTTTAAATCAGACCTGAAAGGGAAGTAGCTTTATGATATTTTGTGACGAGTTTGCGTTGATTACACAAGTACATTTAAAATTTCTATTCATATAAAAATATATAATGTTAGAGTTAAAATAGTTTTTTAAAAAATGTTAATTATTGGTATAGGTATATGAAATATCAATAATAGTTGGAATTATATTTATTTTAGAGATTCGTAAAATTGCTGCGAATTCCTTTTATGTAATATTTATATTAGTATGTAAGAATATATAAATGGAGTAATTATTCTATAAAGACATACATTTTGTTTTTTATTTAAAAACAACAGCAAAAGAATGTTTTAATAAAATAAAGAATTACTCTTCTCTTTTTTCGCAATGAAAGAAAATGAATAGGATGTGAATGTAAAATAAAGAAATTTTAAACAAATTTTTGAAAATTACATTTCTTTAAGAATTTGAAAAATTATATATAGCATTATTTAACAAATTTAGTTATTTCTAGAGTTTTTTCATCTTAATTTGCTTTAGTTGGATTAAAATGGATCAAATTTCTAAAAATAAAAGCAACAAAAAAATCAATGCATCATAACTTATTTGCTGATTAATATGTCCATATTCGGCTCAGTCAGCACACACACAGTTTGGAGTTTTTATTGCATTATGGAATTCAACTCAAGTTTAATTATTTTTTAAAAAGTTGGTGTTACAAAAATAATTTTTCTTTAAAAAAAAGCAGGTTAAGGAAGCTTATATAATTTTTTTCTTATAATAATTGAAAAATTTTTAATTATTAGATTTTTTGATGTTTTTAAAAATTTTGCATTAGTTTATGATTTAAAAATTTTTGGTAAAGAAATAGTATAGAAGATCTTTTTATCAGGATTTTACATAAAATTATATATATTTAAATATTATATTGATTTTTTTGTTTTCAACTTTTGATATTACAACAAGAAAAAATGCATTATACATATAAAATCAAGTCAAAAGTTTTAATAGAAACTTTTTGAATAATTTAGAATAAAATTACGCGATAGTTTTTTTTATTTATAAAAAAGTTTAATTTTTCATTAAAAGTTTTAAAATAATGATTAAAACCATTTTTCAGATTTTAAGGATTTGGGGGCTCAAAAATAGGTATTTTTATAAGCAAAAGGCGAAGCTACTCTAAAGATAAAATAAGATAAGTAACAGTATAATATATATAAAGATAATTCTTTTATGATAATCAGATTTCAATTTTTTTATTCAATCTGATTAGCAACATGTTTACTAGAAGCCTAGTTTCTCAGAATAGTTTTTAGAAGTTTATTCTGACGCCAGAACATGACGAATCTACAAATTACAAAGTTTCTTAAATACATGACAACAACAAACTAAAATAAACTTAGTGTTTCCTTGGGGTTATGCAATATCATACGCAATACGATGCAACATCTTATGTTAAACTATATGAAAAAAACATGTAATTTCTTTAATAAGTTTACTTTTTGCAAGGGAATATAGTAACTATAATGATTCGAGCAAAACATTATAATTGTTTAACTGTATATCATATGAAAACAATTTTCTTATCGGTGACTGACTGATTTTATTAATACAAAACAGCTTTTTTATATATTCATCGTTTTTACTATTATATTTAATTATATTTATTTTATTTTTATTTATTTTATTTATTTTCACATTTAATATTAATTTAGTATTAAGTTTATTTTCGCACGATTAATATTATATATGTAATCACTTTGTTGTGAATAATACAATTTTTATAGGCTGTCTTCGTTTTTATAAAAATATCCCATTTGTAATATAATTTCAAATGATTATAAAATGAAAAAAAGTTCTCATAAATTATTTTTAAAATTTAAAAGCATTAAATATATCTATTAATTTTTGATATTTGAAGAAAATACGAAATATATGATATAGAAGAAAAATTAAATGATTCAAAACTAAAAGCGATTTGTATATTAAAAGTTATTTCTGTCTATATTTAAATATGGTCATGTATATTAATAATGGAATGTTTTTTTCCTGTACCCAATTTGAGTTTAATTTTTAGTTGGAAATAACTTTAAAATAAATTATTTATATTTTAAAAGCGGCCATGCACACCGGAAACAAATATAAAAAACATGTATCAGAACATAATAAGTATGCACTATTTAAAGTTATTTAACATTGCTGGATGAAATTATTATAAAATGACATGAACTTCATTAAGTAAACTTTAAATATCATGAAAGCATTGATGAAATGCTAAAATAATATTACCGAGGAAATATTTAAAAATTAAGATTAAAATGAAACAAAAATTGGCAACATTACTACTGTTTCTCCTTTTTTAAAAAGTTTGTAAACGATTCATTTGGAATGGTAATTTAACTGTAGTTTCTTATAGGTATTTTCATCCTGATAAAAAATTTTGAAAGAAATTTTATGACATAGTTACAATAGTTAACAAATTAAGCTTTAAAATATCGTTGCAGTAGTTAATTAATTCTAAATATTGTTTATAGTATTAATTTTATTAATAATATTTACTACAATTATTATATATTAATAATAATAATAATATATATTTTAATTAATATTTTCATCAAAAAGAACAAATAACTCTTTAAATTTTAAATAATAAGAAATTTTAAATAAAAAAGGGCAAGAAATTTATTTTAAATGCTAAACATTCTCAGTGGTATTAAATTCTATTCATATATTAAACTGAATAACTCATTCCCAAAACAAAACAATTGTCGTTCAAAAGATGTAAAACAGGAAAAAACTATTAATTCTTTCGTGATTTGTGTGAAAGCAACAGTGAACAACAACAATCCACGAATGTATTAAAACTATTGTAAGAATTAGCGACTTAAAAAATAACGAATAAATTTTACTTATATTAAAAAAGATTGTATTTTGTGCATAAATGTTAAATAACTGCTTTATTATAGTAAGACTGAAAATAAACAATTTTAAATTTGATAATATGTGTATTGTAAAACATTAGCTCAATATCATTGGAGAGTGGGAGAGAAAGAACAGCGCTTTCCCAATAAAATATAAATAGTATTATTCTCTACAATGCCACTTTTAATTAGTAAATACTTATGCCTCAAATGACCACACATAAATTATCTTTTTAATGAAGTAAATTTAATTTATAATGATGATTTACCTTCTGAGGGGCATTATTATTTGTTTTCTCTTTAGTCTCAACAGAAATAAATCATTTTGCGAGAATTAATTTTACCCCTATCCGATCATTTCGTGAAGTCACGATATTTAATAAATATCTACCAATTCTTTCGGTCTGATTATATCAAGTTGATGAGTCAACTTTCTTCCTTGATTTTCTTAATAGCATAATCTCGAGGCCGCCGCCCTGGTATTTTTCTGCTTATCGCCACCCTGTAACTTGAAAACTCTTCACCACCCCTTATTACTCTGCAGTCTAATGACACAGATTAATTGGCTTAAGCGAAAGAACACCTTTTGTTTGGAGGGGACAAAACTCGGCTACACAAGAAGATGCAAGGATACTTAAATTAGTGGAGTAAAAGCATTCCCCTAAAACTGGGGAGCCTATATAGGTGACTACTTCTTTTCTCTGCTGTGCCTCGGCTTCACTCTTTTAGGGGCTTAATTAAATATATTAGATAGCGAGATTAAAAAGGATGAAAAGGAGAGAAGGAGAAGGAGAAAAAAATGGTTTAATATTTAAGCTCTCCTTCGAATAATCCCGCCTGCATTGTGCCAAAAGCGCTTTATTTTTGTGGACTTAAAGTTTGCGACGCACTTCTAGAGCTAAGTTTCGTTCTTTTCTTCAATTTTTTTTTTCTGAGTAGGCGGGATTTTCTGTTTGTAGTTGGGGAGGGATGTATGTAGCGATTATTATATTATCTTTGTGCTAAAAGTAAACACCGAGATCCTGCCTCCTAAGCCACAATGACTGAATTAAAACGCCATAATAAACCTCAATTAAAGGCGGAATACTCAACCATTTAAAAAAAACAGACATTGAAAGATGAGGTGGAAATTTAATTTGGAGTTAACTCGGTTTCTTTTAAAATAAACACTTTACGTAGTAATTCATTGGAATGTTGTCTTGCAAATAAATTTACATTTAAGGCATGCTTGTTTTAGTAGTAACCACAAGTGGATTTAGGTGAGGGCCCAAGGGAGCGTGCTTTCCTTCTTTGGATGGAAAAATTAATATGCGTTTCTCGTAATGTATACCATTTACATGAATTTTAACACAGATATACAGTGTTTCATTTAATATAGAGGGAAATGTTTTTCGTCTCTTTTCTAATCATAGAGTGGTATGCATTTCATTAATGTATTTCACGTCAAATAGATAAAAACATTTAAGAGGAGTAACTAATAACTGTAAGCTTATAAAATGCTTATCAATACATTTTGCATGTCGCAATAAAGAGAAAAATATTAAGCAATTTGCAACAAATTTTGTTTCTGTTGTATTTATAAATACTGAACCCGAATTAATATTATTTGTGAATAATTTATAGGAATAAATTCTGACTTATCTCTTAATTTCCTTATAAAAATGCTTTACTTTCGTTAACTGCTCGTATTAAGTTAAAAAGAGAAGATGTCCTAAATGTTTTCGCCTTTAAAAATATTGTTTATTTATTATATTTTCAAAATTAAATGTGTATAACAAAAAAAATAACAACTTTTACGAAAAAGTTTGAGAGGTATCGTTTGTTAAATAACTGGCAAAATTATGTCTTGAAAATTTTAAAACTTCTTCAGGAATTAAAAATAGAGTTAATAGATACATCCACAAACTTGGGAAGATTTTTTATCATTTGAGATCTAACTGTATAATTAGCATTTATAATGCAGAATAATTAAAAATTATATAAATTAGACCGGTACAATAATAAGTTTAAAAACCATTTTTATTTGCATTTCAAATTAAAAAAAATTTTTTTCTCTTTTTCCACTTAAATTGCGCATCCGACTGGGTGGCGTGACTGGTTTGTCTCTGGCCTTCTGCACCTAAGGTTGCGGGTTCGACCCCGGCCCAAGTCGGTGTATTTTCTTGATGCAGAAAATCGACAGTGGCCATGTTGTAGGATTATACGGCATGTAAAAAATCCTTAGAGTGTTTATTTGGCTTGGGCGCTCCCGGAAAAATTAAATCCTAGTACAGGTTCGCATCGTCAGAGCTCAGGTGCCTCCCTCTGGGGAGGAAACTGGGCGTCAAAATTACTTGCGGTAATTGGTATCGCCTATATGGTGCAGCACTAAAGAGTGATACTAGCTCCTGGAGATATACTAGGTCTGCAATGGTAAAACACCAATCCGCAGCCCCATTGAATAAAAATAATAATAATAAACTTAAATTGCGTCATTTTTCAAGCAGTTAATTTATATGTATTTATACAACGTACTTTTGCATTGCTCTTAACTCATATATTATTCTAATTAATAATATTCATTATATAATATGGAATATGATTAAATTGTAGACTTTTTGACTAGATTCAATTCAAGCGTTTTTAGATGCAAAAGGTGATTTTGAAAAAGTCATTTAAATAATTATTAATAAATTTTTTATTTTGTGAATTACTGTGCAATTTTATTTGTTGAATCTCAAATGCATTTTTTATAAACATTCTGAAAGTTATCTCGAATATATTTTATAACTTCTAAGGATCAAGAAGAAAAAGAGAAAAATTTTATGTTTGAAAACTCTTTTCAGGTGATGCATTCGGAAAATGTTTATAAGCATTAATCAATGTAGAAAAGCTGATTGCTGTACATCATAAATTAGTTTAATCAATATTTTTGTGTGTTTAAAAATATAAAAATATCCTCTGATCAGTTTTGAATTTACAGTCTTATAGTTAAAATATATGGAGCTAGTATTATAGTTTCGATTAAATATTTCTAAAAGCCCAAAAATTTGTGTTGGACGAGGCAAACATTTTTTTACTATATACTTCAACATAAAATTAAATAACAAATTCATTTTGAATTTAAAAACACTTTTATGAATCTATGGCTGTAAAGTCAAATGAACTTTTAGAAGATCAACTAATCTCATAAAAAGAATTGTACCTGATAAGAACTAAGAGAATAAATAATTGAAAGGATAAATCCAAAACGTCAGTCGCTTCTGTAGACTTGATTCTTGATGTTCAATTTACTTAAGAAAGCAAGGAAAACAAAACACAAAACCAGAGAGAGAGAGTTTATAATATTTTAAAATCTATAAATCAAATGGTATCGAACTCCAACATTTCTTAGAGAATTTCCCACAAATAAATGCATGAAAATCTCTTTAATATGATATTTCTTTCTTATGGACTCTGAATATGATGAATGGTCATATGTCCGTAACAAATCCATATACTTTTTAAATTTTTTAAAAATCTTCCTATAAAAGAACTCTGATTGCAGGTGACTCTGTTAAAATTAAATGTGTGAGAAACATGGTAAAATTTAAGTTCCATATTGATATGAAAAATAATTGAAGCAAAAGAACAATGATGATAACACCCAAATTAGTGCTAATTTTTGGTTTGTGGTAACAGTAGAATTTCATACACAAGGTGTACTATAATTATAAATTGAAATAGTTTTTTACTTACTTCATTGAGGAACTGAATAAACTAAAAGTTCACTTAAGCAATATATGAAGTTGTCATTGATTTGTATGGCTTGTTAAAAATCTATGATTCTTATAAAATTCCAATTACATTATTTTAGTTAAAAAATATATATAAATATAGATAATTATAATTAAAATAAATATCTTCTTTCCTATGTGGAAACACCAGATCTCCGTCTTTGATAGATAACTAATTTATTAAGATAGAGTGAAAGAGTCAATTTATTATAGTGCAAAAAATAAATAATTTATAAAAAAAACATTGTATATTAACAAAGTTATTTATAACCAAGTAACCATAATAAAGTAAAATTTATATGCATGGAATGAATAATGAAATCGATTGTTATCGTAAGTTTATTTAATCTAAGCAAATTTATTTAATAGGAAAAAAATTTATCAATTTAGTAACAATATTAAAAGGAAATATTAATTATTTAGCTTAAATGTTAAAACAAAAATACAGATTTCAAGAAGAAAAAGTGTTGATGAAAATATATTAGCAAAAGTTTGATCTATAAATAAATTTTTGTGACATGTATAATATTATTAAAATAAACTATAAAGATCTTCATTTACTAATAAAAATTTGTAAAAGTGTTTTCGTAAAACTATGCAAAATTGGGCATCGAAGAAAGCCCCCCCCCCTCCCATATAATGCTGCTTTAAATGAGAGACATATTTTGAAAGGAATAAAACACATTTTCATACACAAAAATCAAACACATTTTTAATGAAACATGTATTATTACAGTTGGTCATATTTTGAATCACTAATGAAAATAGGTCTTAATTTATCAGTTTATGATAAATTAATGATCTTACTTAATTTGTTACTTATGTTTATAAATCACTAGCGGCCGTGGGTAGCCTAGTGGTTAGAGCATTGGACTTCAGACCGGAAGGCCTGGATTCGATGCCACCTAATGCCGCCGAGTATATACGAGAACGTGCTCGTTAAATCAGTGGGTCTGAATGGTGTCACCATCTATTGTGTTGTACCGAGCAAAATCGCACTGTCACCTTCATGGGGCTCAAAAGCTTAGGCTAAACGACAGGCGTAAAATTCTATCCCTTAGCCGCGATGAATTTCGTGAACCTTGATCTGATGTTACTGGCGATCAGGTGGCATAATCAACAACAACATAAATCTCTAGCTGTTACACCCGTTGTTCTCACAGGTGAATTGTAAAAATTAAGCAATATGGATTGAAGGATAAATAAGTTTTTGAAGTTTTCAATGAGTTAATTTTACGTGAATTGCAAATTAAACAAAAAAAAAAGCTTTTTGCATGCCTTAGAGAAACAAACAAAAAAAACCCATATTTGTTAAATTTTAAGTCTGTAGATCTAATAGCTAATAAAAAGGTTTTTTTTAAAATTTATAACACCTCGTAACTCTCTTGTGAGTCGATTTTTGAAAACACCTTTCTAAGCTGAACTCTTCTGAGCAAAAGTAACACATTGTTGCAAACTTTGTGTAATGAACGCTTAAAATAGTGTAAATAATTTGTATCTGGATGTGCGATAAGTTTAATATTACTTTCTGTTGTATTTATTTTATGTCAAAATTGTAATGTACGCAAGCAACACCGTTCCTTACATTATAATGGCGATTCAATGGAAACATAGCGAAATTTTGGCGAAAGAGCCCAGTTGGCATCATTTTTGGCGACCACGTTGACAACTTGGCGATTGGTTGAACGGTGCAGAAGTTGATATGCTGTAGATCCATCTGGTGGGGAGCTGCAACAAAGCACAAAAACCTTCTCCACAAAAAATACATATACATGCCAATTTTCATAGTGATCGGTTAAACGGTGTTGAAGTGAAGCGAAGTCATATATACAAACATCCATTTATATATATAAAGATACACTATTACATATGTTTAATTATGGTTTAAGGTTTAATTAATGGCTGAGTAGTAAGTTGATGAATAAAGCACATGCAATGCAATACTTTTTCCAAAATATATATGTTGCAAAAATTTTTAAAAACTATGCATATTTTTTACAAAAACTTAAAATGTATCCATACTATACAATAATTACTCTGATTACATTTATTAAATTATCCCTTACCGTTAAACAAAATCCATAAATATGATCAACTTTAAGATCAGCATTTAAAAGAAAATATAAATACAAGTGAGAAATGCGAACACTTTTGCAGATAAATCCTTTAATTTATTTCCAAAATCGACATTACATTGCACCAAATAATGTAATGTTTACGATAGAACGGATTGATGTAAGAGCTTTCAATTATTGAACTATAATATTTGAATCCCACTTTTCAGTCTGCTAAAAATATATGTTTACTTACCAATTGAGTTAAACGTACATCAAAGGATTTTATATCGTATTTAAAAGGTATTTTTCTTCTTCATGGGTTGCATCACAATTAAACTGAAGTATAAGTGTTTGATCAGTATAGTTTACAAACTAGTATATGTAGACAAAATAACTCATTGTTCAACAAATAGTTGAAATAATTGCTCAAAATGTTTACGGTTACTAAGATGTAAATTTTAAATAAACTCATTTGATTTGTTTGACTAAAATTGCGTCGGGTTCGAAAATGTAGAGACATTGCTTTAATGATGTTTAAGGTTGTTAAAGAGTCAATCTCTAGATTTATTTACAATTAACAAATCAATTTGAGATTGAGAATTATAAAAATTATCTCTTTGTGTGCTCAACGCAATAGTTAAGTAATTCAAAATGAGTAAATTAATGTTGAAATTTTAGGAAAAATGGGTGTAATTAAAAGAATTGCTTTCGAATATTTCCTTTTGAACAAATTATTCACTTAATTATATTTTCATAAGCCATTTTTCTCTCCGTTATTTTAAACTAAACGTATAGTTTCTTTTTTTCGAAGATCATTTAATAGTAATATATGAAAATATTAAATATAATTATGATTGAGAAGGAATCTTTTTAACCGTGTAAACAATAAGGAAAAAGATTCGTGAATGTAATTAAATATTTTAAAAATTCGAATAAATTTCAATGAAATTTTACTATTTAAGACTTAACCCCTTAACTAACGCCGGTGTATATATTCGTCTTGCTCAATCGGTACTTCAAGTGTGTGGTAACCTCTGGTTACCCCTTACATCCGAACCCTCTTGTTTATCTGTAAACCTGGCTAGATGTGTAGGAGGAACTAAATAATCCCTAGACATTATTTCAATCTAATTTGATTTATTAATTCCTATTAACGAATATGAAACAGACACAACACAATTCTAATTAAGGTTTATAAACAATGGTAGAGTGCAGAGGTGAGATACTCTAATGCGGGGATAATATTACAGACCCTCAACTGAATCTAAGACAGCTTAAATACACTCATTTACAACTACGTCGCACCCTAATAATCAGCTTTTACTTAATCAAGTGTACAGTACCTGAATCCTTAAGGCATCGGATCCTTCACGGGAAATTTCAGGCACTTTCTTTAGCTTTATCAAAAGACGATGGCTCCACGCTCTGTAATTTTAATTCTACTGCCTTTCAATCTTCATTAACCACTTCTACTTTCACACATCAAACATATCAACTTCAGCTTGTCAACAGATCACTTGCTCCCTTCCTTTCCTTCACTTTACTTTACTTCACTTAACTTAACTTGACCTCTTACTTCACTCTCCTTCAACTCGCGAAAACCGAATTTATATAATATTCCTCATTTACCTAAATCACGTTTGGCTTCTCGATGATGGTTGGTTGAAATAAATATTTTGTTTTAAAGAGAAAAGAAGAAATTAGTAGAAATGCGTATAGATCCGTCACAAGTGTGCTTCAGACGTTTATATATAAGTCTTTCCGAAATACTATTCTTTTCTTTGCGCCGCTATCTTTACAACTAGTCTGAAGGTTTTGGAATGCAATAAAATGACCTTGAGTGAGTGAGTGAATATTAACGTCCCACTGTTCAGCTATACGAGGGCTTTTTGGGGACGGTCCGCGTAATTTTGAACCATGGTCAAATGACGCGGACGACACCTGAGCTGGCACCCCCTCTCCTAACTACCACAACACACCAACGGAAGGACGTTTGAGCTCTCGACAGATTTAACGTGCATCGCTCCCCTACACGGTGGCTCTTCAGTGGTACTGGGATCGAACTCATGACATGCTAGCCACGATCCGATGCCTAGACCACTTAGCTACCGCAGTCACTAAAATGACCTTGATAGTGTGTGTGTGTGTGTTTGCCAAGGGTTTATTTATCTCAATGAAAAATTGCTTACTTGTGCCTTTTCTTCCCCCTTCTCAATACACCACATACTCTCATCTATGTGAAAAACGGTGTCTTTTAACTGTCAGTTTAGGGGTTAAGACATCATTCCATCGTGTGAAAAATTATTAACCCCTGAGCTACCATTGGCGTATATATACGTCTCTTTAAGCCCATACGTTAACAGCTCTTCGCGTATATATACGTTTTTATGAAACGCGATGCTTTTTTTTTGCGCTGCTGTCAGTAAAACTATTCTAAAGGATTTGACATACAGTAAAATGACCTTGATAGTGCTAGCAAAAGATTTGCTTATTTATGTTTTTTCGGAAGACACCGCATACTCGGGGCCATGTGAAAAATGGTGACATTGGAAAGCGATTCGCGTAATTTTTAATAGGCAATTAAGGTGTTAACCTTTTATTTACCAAATTTTGATTTACTGCATTTTTTTCATGCAATATTTTTTTTTGAATCACTACATTGAATGTAATTCATTAGAGCTAATTAATTAATTAATTAAAGATATTCAATTGTAAAATTATATACACTGTTCACTTAAAATAAATAGTCAAATCGTTTTCAAATGTCTTCATTAACTTACAGGAATAAACTAAGACACTTCCCTTTTGGCATTAACTACTTTTTCGGAACAAAAATGACAATCCTCGCAATTCGATCAAAATGTCAGCTGAAAACGCAACCTCTGCTATAAAACTATTCACCTTCCGTTAAAATACTCATCATACAACCCGTGTTTCCATATATCTTAGAAGAGTGTATTTTAAAAGAATATTCCTGCTAAGTATCGTCAGAGTATTCGTAAAAATGGTTTCTTCTATGTAATTTTAAAGTGAGTGGTGCTTATAAGTACCGTCCGTAGATAAAAGGGAAAAGGACTAGAGATATATGATTGATTTATTGTTTATTAACATCACACCTTTTTAAGCAACACAATGGCTATTGGTGACGGATCTTTTAATTTTAAACCGTGGGTAATTAACGAAGATGACGTGAGGTAGCATTAAATTTCCAAGCTTCTACATTACGCCAAAATGAGGCTTTGAATTGTGACAGATTTGACGTGCATCTTCCCCTATACACGACGAATTAGTGACATCCACAAATCACAATTACATATTATGCCATACAAAAATAAAGCATAAGGCTGAAAAAAAACCCTTATACAGAGAAGAGATAGTAAAAATGATTTTAAGTATTCTTATCAATTAAATATTTTTAAATAGTTAAAGGCAAGGTTTTAAAAGGTAAATAAACGAAGCATTCGCTTAACTTATAAGTAATTATATACACATTAACTAAATTACTTAATATTACTAACTTAAATCCATTAAATGACAATTGCAATCTAAAATAGCTCTAAATTTACTAACTTACCCTATTAAATTAGATTGAGAACTTTGTTAACATGTTAAACATAGCATTTCAGTCGATATTTTCTTTGCTCTATTGGTTACAGAACTTCAAACGCGAAATGTTACAAAAAGTCAAATTTATAATATTTTTTTCACATTCTTTCGCTCTTTCAATGCATGCGTCTTATGTATGAAATAATTATTGAGGATAAAATCCAAAATATTAATACTATCTAAGAAAAGTATCAAAAACCTGTAATCAAATTTAGAAGAAATGCTAAGGGATTAATTAAAATATATATGGAATTAAATAAAATGGAGACGAGAAAACATTTTTGTACCACATCTCTCTTTTTACTTACTCCATATAATACAGTAAAAATGCCAAACCTAACATAATGCCAAGATAAATCTCATATTTTCGTATACTAAATAAGTGTGTCCATTACTAGATTTTGGAAAGAACTATATATATATATATATATATATATACCACAATATACTAATTCTTTCTCCCTGAATTAATGCGCCTAGAATCTGTTTCCCTCTAGTGAAAACTTTCGTTTGAATACTCGGTAATGAAGCAGCAGAGTTTTCTGGCAAAGTCTAGATCTGGCAATGTCTATGATCTAGTGTCCAACATTCCTGAGTCAGCCGCGTCTGAGGTTTAATCTTTGAGAATGAAAAAAATATATGTGTGTGTTATGATTCTTTCCATAAAGGTATTTGTGGTACTCTGCTGCTCAGCGTCCTGAAATGTCTGTTCGGCTTGAGGATTCTAGATAGCTTATTTAACTGTAAACAGAAACGAAAAATTCTATAGTTAAAATCTTACATGCTGCTTAGAGTGTTTTACTTGCGCCTCTATCTCATAATGTTTACAAGTTAAGTCATTTTTCAGTTATAACGTTTAATCTTTCAATAACTAAGGTTTACTGAATTAAATCTAAATTATTGTTTGATTAAGGAACTAAATTAAGTTATCCGACTACCCTAAAATTGTGAATTTTGCCAAGAATTGGCAAATTTTTCTATCATTTTATTTTTTATAGGCCTTTATCTTATTAGCTTTATAAAAATACTAAGTTTATTATTTTCCTTTCACTAGAACAAAAACTACAAGTGTTTTAGTAAAAGCAAATGCCATTACTTTAAGCAAGATGTCATACTTTAAAACGCGTTTTACTCGAAATGTGTTTTTTTGAAAATGCTCAAACGGGGACAGCGAGTGCTAAAAAAGTTTTGAAAATAATTAACTTAAATTTTTTTGTTTATGTCCTGCTTAATAGTAGAAGTGTCTTAACTTTGAGATTTATCAATCACTCTTTTATTACAAAATTTACAGTCTCTTAAGTTAATATAATCATTGTTTCTTTAAGCAATTTCATATAATAACTAAGATAAAGTGCTTAGAACCTTAAGCCTTATAGCACCTTATAGCCTTAAGAACTTTTATTTTTTCGTTCCTCACATTCTTCTTGTATTTCTTTCTCAAAATGTATTTCATTTTCATTAACAAAGTTGCTGATTATCTGCACATTTAGCTGCCTTATATGCTTTAGTTAGAAATAGGATTTTTACCTGACCCTGTGATATATGATTGATCTTTTCTCTTTCAAACATGAGGCTTAGTCTTTAGTAAATAAATGTAACTTCTTCCCGGAATACCCTGAAGTTTTTTTCTTGTTCTAGTTTCTGAAATTATCTATTACATTCAACAAATTTTAGGAATGATAAAAAGTTTCAGTTTTAAGGTGATTTATGTAATAATTAAAAAATGTTAGTCTTAGGGACAAGAATAGAGAAAGATATTAAAAATACTCTAGATAAAAAGACAAGTCATATAATAAGTAAGAGGAAATATTTACAAAACGAGCTGCAACCACATATATTCTAAGGCAGTGGTCCCAAATTCGCGGTCCGTGGATCAAACAGCACCGGGCCGCACAAGGAACATTAAATTATTTTTATTTTATTTACTGTAGTGTATTTCTCTCAGGTATGCGCTACCTTTTATGAAAATCTCTTTATATTTCATGTTAAATCTCTTTATGCTCTTTTTTGTGTGATTGTATTTTATACTCTGAAGGCTTGTTTAAATAGAATTAAAGCTATTAAAACAAAACAATTAAAATGTAAACAATCAACGTACTGCCCCCCCCCCCTCTCAACGGGCCATGGTAAAATTTTCAAATGCTGACTGGTCAGCGTCAGTAAAGAGGTTGGGGATCGCTGTTCTAAGGGACCCAAAGAATTAAGGCAAAGTTACTTTGAGTGTCTTAGATTTGAGGACATCAAATAAGATCTTTATGCAAGAGATTAAGAAAAAAACCAAAATATTAGTAAAGAACAAATATTCTTTAGAACTATTTCATAAAACAATACACTTAATTTTCTTCAATTATTTTAAGTGAAAGTAGAAACATTTTTATATTTTACTTCGGAAAAAAACAGAAATCACGCAGAAAATTTATCCAAGTTTTTTAAGCATACCGTAAAATCTGGCGTATATCGCGCACCATACTTTCAAGCTGAATTTTATAAATTTTAGGTATATTCACCGTATAACGTGCACCCCTTTTTTAACGAAGAAACTGAAATATTTGTATACATTGCTCTTATGCTTTGAAGCCATTTATTCGAAGTATTATCCCATACTTTTGAAAAATAGTATACTTCTAGAACTACAACTCTTTTAGTTCATAATGCAAGTCATTTCTTTAAAACAAACGGTATTTCGCGATACATATAGAAGTCAGTTTTTTTATGCTGATCTCTTTTGTTATTTTAAAGCTATCGTTTGTACCCTGCGTATAACACGCATCCTTACGTTTCGATCTTATTTTCTGTGTTCAATGAGTGAATGAATGAGTGAATCTTTTCACGTACTGTGCAGCTACACTAGGGCCTTTGGCGACGGACCTCGTAATTTTGGTCAAGTGACGAGGACGACACCTGAACTGGCACCACTCTTCTAACTACCACACCATACCGACGGGAGGACGTTTGAGCTCTCGACATATTTAATGTGCGTCGCTCCCCTACACAGCGGGTCTTTAGTGGTACTGGGCTTGAATTCATGGCATGCCAGCCACGATCCGATACCTTGACCACTAGGCTGCAGCGGCCGCTTTCTGTATTCAAAGTGCGTGTTATACGTCGGATTTTACGGTATATTATTTTTAATTTATATTAATTACCTTTTCTCCGGCACAATTAACCGAAGTTTTAATATTAATGAGCCCTGAAAATAGCCTGTTAATGGTCAAATTGTGCATACACTATGTAACATAAAAAATGACGCATCAAGGTTTTTATCGAAACAGCAGATACATCGAGCCTTTTTTGAAAAATAAAACGCTAACAGTATCTTAGAAATCGAATGCTTTACCCAGGAAATAAATAAATAACAAAGTAAATAAATGAATAAAATGAATAAAAACAAAAAAGGGCGTAGCCCACCTCCGATATAAAATAAGAAATTGTTCAGATGGTCATTGGCTAGTAATATTGGTGGATGTCAACCTGTGGGATTATTTGCTATACACGTTTAAATTGGCAGGTTAGAACATCGCGATCCAAAAATGGTCAGAAAAATGGCCTGCTCTTCAAAGTGTAAATGTGATCTATAGAAAGATGTTTGGCTATCGCGACAGCTAGGGAAGTGTTAGAGAAGTAAGAAGACAAGCAATAAGATGGCATTCGTTGTGCGGCCTGATTTGATCCTGCTGAAAGGAATGACAACGCTACGTGGCGTAGAATCTCGCCAACTGACCTCTGTGCTGTAAGTATGCCATGGATAATAACCAAGGGGAGGGGGGTTGGCTAGCAAATTAAATCTCTTCTCATACTACAGCTCATCACCATCCAGCTGCCTTGCCCAATGACGTGCAAAGAACTTTTTTTAAGGAGTTATATTCTAAAAGACACATAAGTGAAACCACAGAGCTTAATTTCTATGCTAAAAATTAAAAATCCTTTGGTCTGAGGGGAATCAAGCGTTTCAAAACCACACTTGAGAATTTCACTGGTCCCACCACGGAATGTCTTGGATGTCCCTAACACGTCTTGGCTGATCATAAAGATTCAGTTTGACGTGGAACTCATCGTTGAAAACAATTCTTCGCCAATCCGTATGATTCCAGGTGGAATGCATCTGACACCACTGCAAATACGCCTGGTGGTTAGCAATGACGAGTATAGTCGGTACAATGGTTTTCGTGACATCAGCCTCCGTTCGCAGAGTCACATATTGATGATTATTGCCGTCACTACTCTCCTTGTTACATGTCGGATCATTGATAAAGACATATCAGGGAATATGAGCGCCGATCGGACGATCGCTCTATTTTTGCATTCTGTCATTGATCTTGGTCAACCTTTACTTTTCTAAGGATCCGTATAGTGGTGCAGAGATCATGGAATTAAAAAAATTCATTTATGATACTCATATTAAACTTCTGTTCAACAAACATTTCTAGGTTCTATAAATAAAAGTTCGATATGAATGCTTTAAATATTTTAAATTTATTTATAAATTAGAGCCATAAGGTGAATGTTACAGAATTATTTATGTCTAACTGAGTGGAGGAGAGAAGAGAGTAAGGGCGAGCTGGGTAGTGGCGTCACCGTTTTGTATTTACACGTATAGTCAGGCATGGAGAAACTGTCGACGTTAAGAGAAAGTGTATTTTTTTGGTCAAGTCCGATTTATACTGAGGTGTCTACTGCGTAATCTCTACAACTATGGATTCGTTATTTTCTACGATTGGACAAACAGCAACGATTTGCTTCAACATCATGTTCACATGCCGTGTATTTGAAAGTAGTTTGTATTTTAAGAATTTGAAAAGGAATATGGAAAAATATGAAAATTGCAATTGAGAATCACACAGAGCCCTTTCAATAGCCATGGTTCACCTAATTCTGCCAGCACCATTGAATAATACCATCGCTTCTACTCTAATGTAGAACGATCTTGCCATTTGATCACTCTTCTCCCTTTAATACAATGGCATGTCCCGTTTGAAATGATGATATCTGCTGATATTCGCTAACTCATCTCAGAGGCATTGGTACAATCCACGAGGGTAGATGGAATCAATTCGCATGGAAATTATTCCTTAACTTTGAAATACCTTCTATTTTATAAAAATCTGTACGCTCCGTTGCAATGTAGTGGAGCTCCAGTTAGCCAGTCATTGGACTTCAAAAGTTAATTATGACATATTCTATTGTAAAATATACGCATACGCATTTACGTTCTATCAGGATAAGTTCTTCTTGGTGTGTCACTTTTTATGTTACAAAGTTCCAACTTCACAGTATGCAAAGGTGTGGCAACAATAATCGGTAAGGAACTCGTGAAAGCAATAAAAAGCTCGGAAAGGCCATGGGCTTACGAATGCGAGGCAAGATTGGATGATTGTTCGACAGTCTTTTTCATACCTCTAATAGTATAACTGAGACAGGGCTACATAAACAATGGCCCTTAAGATGTTTCCAATGTTTCCTGGAGTGATGTCGTAACCGATCATCATGACTATGAGCAGACTAGTATCGCATAGTCTTCAACAATGAACCTCTCTTCAGTCTTGGTGTACATGACCATCTTTTCGGAATGAGGAGGGCCCAGGGACAGCGATCTTAACCAGCCTTTGTTTTACGGAGGCATACAGCCATTATTACTGGTGTGGAGTGGCATTTCTTACGATAACAGGTCTCAACACCTAGTAATCCTGTGTACAAATTTAACAGTTGAACCAAATGTTGGTATCTTTATTCATTAAAAGTAAATATAAGTTAAGGTTTTCCGTCAGGTAATGTCAAGCATATAGAAATTTTTAGCTTTTACTTAAAATTTTGGAAAGATTTAACCCTTGCTCTTCACTATGTGTTTTCTCTTTGACTGCTAAATTTTGCTGAATATTTAAGGTTGTATTCTTGAAACATTTCTTATTATTTTTTATCGTCTTATGAATGAGATTACAATCCTTTTTTTAAGTTTCTGAGATCTTAAAAGAATATCAGTGTTTTGCGCTCGCCTAGAACACCTATAATTATGAATTTTATAACAATAATTATGGCCATAAAATGCACATGAAAGTTCAATTTTGGGATTAAAATTATGTTATGCATATTGTGGTTGAAATTAATTTCAAAATTTATAGTTATGCCACAAATTTATGGCTGAAAGTAAAATTCAAGTTAAAATTAAAAATTATATTTTTTTAAAAATTATAGTTTTTGACTTCTATATGCAATTTAAATTATTCTTTCCCATTTTTAAAAATATATCTATGATGGTTCGACACAGCTCTCTGAGGTATTGCATAATAAACTTCATATTTAATTTTATTAATATTTTTGTGTGTGTAGTGTTACAAATCAATTACATTGAAAGATTTTTTTTTGATATTTTTTCAGTAGTTAACAACTTTTTAAGCATGAAAAAAACTAGTCTTTTCGCTAATGAAGGAAAACAAAGGTGATTGCTTTGTTGTTATAAATGACATTTTAAGCCATTCTTCATTGCTCTAAATGCCTATATACTAATAGGTGATTACCAAGAGAGAGTTAATACTATTATTCCAAGCTTTAAATCCAATTTTCAACACTTTGAAGTATCACCTTCTTGCTACACATAAATGCAAATATCTCATTCAATGAATTATAATAAAAAGTAGGTCATCCCCAACAGTTACAGCTCACATCCCTGAGCAGGATGGAAAAGAGCGATACTCAAATCCCATATGTTTAGGATTCCAGAAAGAGAGCGTGTAATGCGTGAAATCCGAGCTTCCCTTTAACAGTCAGGTACAAATGCTGTATTACGCCGCAATTTCGTGATTTTTATTCTCCGACGGCTGCATCGGATGCCCCCACCATCCTTCAAACAGCAAGACGCCCGGGCGTTTCGCAAAAGCTGGGCTAAAACAAAAGGAGATGCTGCCCCGAGACGATGGGGGCTGTTTTAAAGGAAGGGGGGCCGCATTCTCAAGCAGAACAAAGACCGGGCGCCGCGTTAATTGGCCCCCGCACCTTTTCCCTCCCCCTTTTGTTCTTCCCCTTAAAAGTTCAACAGAGTGGTCCACACCTATCCCGTCCCCCCTACGAGCTTTAATTAAAAGTTAAACACTTACTTTGACAGAGCTGGAACCTGACGGGTTCATTACGGTAGTGTCCCGCCATTTTGGAGTGCCCAAAAGATTATGAAGCGCTCAACAATGCGTCATCCATCAAGGATTAATGTTTGTGCGAGGAATAGAGCGGTAATTATGTTAAGTCCGACACTCGGGGTCTGAAGCGGTGTGGGTGTAGGAGAAGTGCGACGATACTACACCAAAAGGGAGGGGATCCGTTTTAAAAGCTTTAAACGTGGTCTCTTTAAATGCTTTTACAAGTTATCAGACGGTGCGGTTTTGGGCGCAAGGATACATCCGGTGTGCGGCGCAGACATATCCGATACAATTAGAGAAGTAATTTTGAGAGTCTTCCCTTCTCTCCCCACACCCCGTTTCCACTTTTCAAACTCGGGAGGAGAAATTTTGGCGTGATTAATTGCTGGGGAGTGCAGTTCCTTCATATTTCGGGGAAAAGGGTTGACTCAGTTAATTAACGCAAAAAGAGAAGCTTTAGCTCGATTCGCCATCAATTTTCATGGCGTGTAATGTCTTCGGTTTTAAAGGATATTGTTGTGGTTGCTCAATGAGTGATGAAATGTCATGAGCGCCTTTTGGCAATAATTGATTTCCTAATTGTTACAGATACATATTAGAGAGAGAGATAGGCTACACCGGATGCTAATTAGAAAAACCGGCCGTGAGCTTTAGGTGTAATGAAGTAAGAAAGGTAACATTAAGTAACGCGAGTTGAGCGTACTTAGTTCATAGGATCAAATAGCTTCTTAATAAATTTAGATTTCAAATATTTTTCTTTCCTTTTTTTTATCATTATATAGTCATAGTTGTAGAGCTTTACGAGAATTACTAACAATGAGCCTCTTAATTGGAGCTTTAGCCATGTAATTAGGTTGATACCTGTGCTGTGGTATTTTTATCTCTTAATTTCCAAGCTACTGCACGGGAAGACATTGAAGCTCAATAGAACGTAACGTGTACTTGTTGTTCTACATCCCCTCTTTATGGAAATAGGGTGGCCGCGGTAGCCTAGTGGCCATGGTAATGGAATCGTGGCAGGCATGTCATGAGTTTGAGCCTAGTGCCGTTGAAGACCCGCCGTTTAGGGGAGCGATGCACGTTAAATCTGTGGAGAGCTCAAACGTCCTCCCGTTCATGTGGTGTGGTAGTTAGGAGAGGGGGCAGCTCAGGTGTCGTCCTCGTCACTTGATCATGGTTCAAAATTGCGAGGTACATGCCCTCGTGTAGCTGAACAGTGCGACGTTAATATTCACTCACTCACCTATTATGGAAGTATTAGAATTTGAGTTCACTTTGCTCATGAAACTCGTGACCATAACCTGTGAGCTATTGCGGTCACACAACGTTGCATTGTAATTAATGAAGAATACACTTCGTCACATTGCTGTAATGGCGTTGTTTTAGTGAATCGAAAAGAGGAATTACGTGCATTTCAAATATGAACTGCTAGTTCGATACAATTTTTTCTTCCGATTTAAAATTAATTTTGAAAATGTCGATAAAATCCACGGGGGAAAATTTAGAGTTTTAAAAACTTTTCACACACACTTACATACTGGAATGCTATCCTTATTTAGTATTTGCTATGTTATAAAAACTCTTGAAAATATTATTTCTTCTTTGAAAATTAAGGACATTTTAACAAACATCTAAAAATATTGTATACTGGTGATAAATCAAATTTTGAGGAAAATTACAACAGATTATTGCATTGATTATTGCGTTCATTCACATTTCGCAGCACTCACACTTTACATTAGTGAACACAAATGTACACTGCTGGCCACCCTAAATGCAACACCCTGAAGGAAGCACGCAAATAACATGAAATTTATAACATGCATTAGCGGAAGTGAGATATGCAAATGATTAGAATTTCAGCGCAGACACACATCACGCACGCCTGTGGCGCCACTTCAAAGCGCTATTTAAGGCTTGGAGATTTCGACGATTTCAAGTTCAGCAATTGTGTTTTTTTCAAAAAACGATCAGTTATGTCTCGTAGAAAACAGCGCTCAGCTTTTGATCAAGTATCCGAGTTCGACAGAGGAAGGATAGTGGCCTACCGAGATTGTGGATTATCTTTCAGGGAAATCGGTAGTCGTGTTGGACGAAACCAAACAACTGCAATGCGGATATGTGAAAGTTGGATGCAGGAGGGTACGACGGACCAACGTGGCCGATTGCATCCACCTCAGTGCACCACTTCACGTGAGGACAGGCAAATTGTGCGCATGACAGTGACGGATCGCTGAGACACATCACGAACCATAGCACACCACATTGAGTCTGTAACGCATCATTCAGTGTCTGCGCATACCATTCGACGCCGTTTACAGCAGAGTGCCTCAAGACGTCCATTGCTTAGTCTACCCTTGACGCAGAACCACTGACGTCTCAGCCGCCAATGGTGCGATGAAAGAAAATGTGGACGGCAGAATGGCATGAAGTTGTCTTTACTGACGAGTCACGCATCTATCTGCAACACCACGATGGTTGGATTCGAGTCTGGAGACACCATGGAGAGAGGATGCTGAACAGCTGCGTTATGCACCGCCACACTGGTCCTGCACCGGGTATTATGGTATGGGGCGTTAATGGATATTACTCTCGCACATTCCTCTAGTACGCACCACCGGTACTTTAAACAGCCAGCGCTACATCTCCGACGTGGTGGAGCCAGTTGTCCTTCCTTACCTTCAAGGTTTGGCCACAGCCGTATTTCAACAGGATAATGCGCGACCACACGTGGCACGCATTGTCCAAAGGTTCTTCGTCAATCACCAGATTGAATTGCTTCCCTGGCCGGCTTGCTCTCCGTATCTTTCGCCGATAGAAAACATGTGGTCCATGGTTGCTCAACGATTGACCCAGATTACACCCCCAGCTGCCACACCAGATCAATTTTGGCAACGTGTGGAAGCTGCTTGGTCTGCTGTACCCCAAGAACACATCCAAAGTCTCTTTGAATCAATGCCGAGGCGTGTGGCAGCGGTGATCTCCAACAATGGCGGCTACTCTGGCTACTGATTCTGGCAGGAACCACACTTCACAGAAGTCTACAAATTTAATCATTTGATACTTGGTCAACATGTTATGTAAAAAATAAATTTTGTTGTGCTATCTCTTGTCTTTCTTGGTGTTGCATTTACGGTGGCCAGCAGTGTATAATGAAAATTTACTTGTTTCTATTAATAAGCTCAATAAGCTCTATTCAGTAATTTTTTTTTCATCGTCCAAAATTCAATTTTCCTAACAGCTACAACAATAAGTATTCGCATGTTACTATTGCTTTTGCAGGATTATGTTGAAAAAAGATGTGGATAAAAAGGAGTCAGTCTGTCATATTTCTAAAAAATTCTAACTGTATTCATACATATATATGCACAACAATTTTTCCGGATGAATTTAGGGCCGTGGTATTCGAGTGATCATTGTCAAGAACCCTTGGCTGACGCTGTTGACGCATGTGTCCGAATCCCGAAGATCCTCTGTATAGAGGAACTGATGCATCTTAAATTTTTCTAGTTGAAAGTTCTCGCGTTGATGTGGTATAAAAGTTTCGAGAAAGGGGTGCCTCTTCTCAGGTGTCATTCTCGTCCTTCAGCAGAGCTCCAAAATTACGAGGTCCTTCTCCAATAACCCTCGCATTGCTTTAAAAAAAGTACGACGTTAATAATCATTCACTCATTCTCCGCATTAAAAAAAATAAAACAAAGAAAAATTTTTTTCTTAATAACTGTTCTTTCCACATGCTCTTTAATTCTGATTTTTCTCGTCTTCTGAAAGCAAATTTTATGGCAAGATAAGCTAAGTTTTATTGCATTATAATAGTTCTATTTTTTTACTACTAAAGATATTTTCATAATTTTTTCCAATAAAATTCATAGCAGATAAAATATGAATTCGTATTTAAAAATTGTATTCCCAATCGACTTTTCCCAAATACTTTCATAAGGTATCTCAACAATATAATTCTAACCCCTATTTTACATTCACTCTCTTATAAACAATATTTTCCTTATTATTTTATTTTAAATTACACATCTCTCTCCCTCTTTTCTTATTCTGTTTTTCAGAATTATTAGATGAGATTCTCATCAGCAAGGATTGCATAGTGCTGTTTTTGTTCCCTTTTAAACACTCAAAGGAGTCGCTTAGCATTTTTCACTTAAAATAATTCGACATATGTTGACTAGTATTTATAAATTTCATATGATTCCTTAAAATTAGCATTTATTGTATAAATAACTAGAAATTTATACTTTCCTAGATGCTCTTTTTATCACAAATAAAATGATAGAAAAACATTAAAAATGCTTTTTGGTCTGATAAATTATTTAAGAATTATCACGCTTATTTCTCATACGATTCATTTTTGTTTTATGTTACTTATTGTAAATGGTTTCAAATATATCAAATTAAATGTTTACTCTTTCGCACTTTAAGTATAATTTATTGAGTTTTTACTCACTTTTATTCATATTCAGTAAATGTGAATAATACTCTTTTTACAAGGTTCTTCTTAATTGTTCTCGCTTTGAATTTAAATATCAACTCTAATATGCTTCCGTTTATTAAAGCAAATATCTTTAACATGTAACCGTAACAGATAATTTTGTTAAATAAATTGAGGGAAAATAAATATCTTTACTTTTTGCTTAATTTCTCCAAATCTAAATTTTCTGTCAACAAAGCTTGATGCTAACCGACAGTAATGAGTGTGAGCATACCGCCATTAAATTTTTATTTAGAAAAATACTCCAAATCAGTAAATTATTCACTGCTCTCACAAATAAGCAGTTTCACCTTCTTTCCGAAAACTATTTAGCGTTCAAAAATGGATTAAGCTAATTCAAAAATGCCGTTTCTTCTTTTCTTAAATATTTTCCGTACTCTTTACTGAAATAGCTTCTATCACATAAACGAACAAAAACTTGTAAAGATAAACGCTTCCCGTTATTTTTTTTTTATTTCTTATTTTCTTCCACCTTTTTTTTCTTTCTTTCATATGCCTTTTCTATCGCAGATGATTACATTCCGTTGGATCGTTTTTGTTACGCATTGTATCCCATGAATATTCATAAGACGAGGCCTTGCTTAAGTAATTAGTTCATATTCATAGGGTTTTTCCTCTATCGTCTCTTTCTTCCTTTTGATCCTGGTCATTAATAAATTAAAGACTTGCTTCGAGAAAAGGTTTTTATGAGAAGTATTAAACTTTCAGATGATAGGTGGGAAAGCTAATAGGTGCAGTACATAAATATAATTTTTTTTTCTCTTACTACTTCCATGAAAAATCATTATTTTATGATCAAACGGTTGCTTGAAGTTTACGTTCTCTTGAATTATGGGCAGCTAGGCTGGTGAATACATAGCTTGGGGCGATTTAGGTCTATTACGTAGCCCCAACGTTGCAGTAATTCTTTCTGCCTCTTAACTTTTCTTTCCCACACTGAAGTTAGTTCTGGTTTTAAATGCATATTGAAATATTGCGTGCTTTAAGAGATTTTAGGTTGAACTATTTGCTCCTCGCTCAACGAGCAGCTTTTTTTGGCTCGTTATTCGATAATTAAACTGAGACCACCTGCTTCGAAGGAAGATATTTTAATCTTAGGCTGCGGGTTTATATTCCGAAAACGGAAAGCGTTTGACCGGAATTGGTGCGATTGATTTACTGTTTAGGATGACTTAATTGAGTTGGGGTTACGTAAAAATATTTACGTACTACGAAATTAATCATTTCATTACTTATTTGATATAAAGTATGTGCGTAATAATGCAACTTAAAGTGTAACATTTAAATGGCACTAAAACTTAAATAATTTTTTTAAGAAAATGGAAATTCGAAATGTAGATTATTCTTACTAATTAAAACAGATAAAATCTTGAAGTTTTCAAAATTAAATTGAATTTTATTTTATCTTTTTCATAATTTACTATAAGCTGGTACGCGCCGAAATAAAAAAAAAAAATACAGGTCTAGCTGGAATCGAAATAAATTTCTTAGGAAGTTTCTAGCTTTCCTGTAAAATATGGAGTGGCTTTATTTAAAAATTCTTCCAACTGAAGAATATTTGTAACAATAGCTTAGAATATTTGCGAACTTTATACACTAAGCTTTTATAAATGATAAAAAAGAAAATAAAAGCTCTAAAAATCTAGTGAAAATAATAAATTATAGTTTAAAAAAAAACTCAAACCCTTTATAGTTAATCGAACTAAGTTGTAACTTAATCTTTTAGTTGCCGAATTTGGAAATGGGATCTGAAATAGTCGCTAGATGCGGGATGGAATCTGAAAATAGGAAATCGTTAATCCTGATGATCCTGATCAGGACAATGGGACAAAATTATTAAATTTTTGTATTGTCATCAGTCCTGGAAAAGTGAGCAAAATTTTGAATTAATTTGACCTTTCAAAGTGGGTAAAAATGGAGTTCAAAGGTTCCGTTACATAGAAGTGAAGCTTATGAAAGGGTGTCAAAAATTTTTATTTTAATGTATTATATTATTTTCGAAAATAAATTACGTCAATAAATATATTTTTCATCCTTGAATTGCTATTATTGTTTTATTTTACACATAAGACATACAGTTACTCATATGTAATACTTAAAAAATGTTTAAAATTACAAGTATCGACTGCGAGGTGAGTTTGCAATTCATGTACATTAGCACGACTAACTTTTTAATTTTTTTTAATTGCCTAGATATCATTTTCTAAAAAGTTATATTATATAAATTATAAGATTGGTTATGAAATATTAAATAAGGGTGATATTGTGGTTTTAACCTTAAAAAAAATACTATTGGTTTATTGTCTGCTTTTAGAGAATAAGTTTTCCTATTTATGCATGCAAAATATTCATTCTTCTTAGTTTATTATTATTATTGTATAGGGAGAGCGAAATATACTCAGACTTCTGTAACAGTTATTGACGTATTTTTTATTATACTTAACCCGTAATTGAGTTAAGAACTTACTTGAAGCACTTTATTATGACTTTAACAGTTAAGAGCTCTCAATTTTATAAATATTGTTTTCTTATTATTTTTAATGAAAGGAAATACTAATTCAAGTAACTGATTAGAACTATTGCACACAATCTTTGATAATTAAAAACAATAATAAGTTTACTCAATCAAAATTTTTAATATAACAGCATTTTATTTTTGTAGAAAATCTGCACCTTATAATAACATTTACTAGAAGTACTCTCTCTCTCTTTATAGAAAAAGGCGTTCACAAGAGCGAATAATAATTAGTAAATAATTTTATTTATTGGTAGAAGCTCTTAAAATGCGCAAAAATAAAATAGAGAATGGTTGAAGTGCGTAGAAAGATGTAGGTACTTCATAAATTAAGAGCTTTCAGTTTTTGTTTAATATTCAAAATGAAAGTATTTTGTTTATATTTAGTCAATTTCAAAAGATTGTTATAGAGTATTCGGTACTTATATAAAACGAAATAATTTATAAAAAAAAAGTATAATTTTTTAGAAAACTAAACATGTTTCAAAATTTTTGCCAAAAAAACAAAATTTTAGTGTGCAGCATAAGTGCCTTGAGTGTTTTATTTAAAAAGTTTGCTTATACGAAAGACAACAGGTGTACTTTTTATCATTGTTTTTTTTTCTCCCTTTCTCTCAAGTTATGGATTGCATATAAATAAGGACATGAAACTAACATCATAAAATTTCACAGCAGAGTCATTTCCAGTTATGTTAACCAATGAGAAAATTGAATTTTTGAAAACTATTAACAAGGTATTGCGAAAAAGGATACATTCGGCCCATTTTTTCCCTGCACAATGCTTCCATTCACTGAAGTACCAAATTCACGGAAATGGACTTCCTCCATCCCGGTGAAGTGCGGAAGTTTAACATGTCGTTGATTCAACAAGTCATCGGGAATCCTCTGAAGAATTAATCTGCCGTCCATGATTGTGAAAGTGTTGCCGATGCAAAACTTTGTGTATGAGCAACAGTTTCAACCATTCCCCACTCAAGCCTGACGATCTGCTAGATGGCCAAATCACAAAAGAATTTGACGTAATGGCATCGTCATTTTAAAAAAACTTCATCGTTTAAACATGACGTTTTTTTTTTTACACATAAAATCCATGAATTACTTCTAGTGATCTCCAAATAGCTGAACATAGTCTTTTCCAGACAGTGAGTAGTAAGTCCGTACCATGTTGTGGAAAAACAGCATATACCATTATGGAGCCTTTATCAGCTTGCACAGCGCCTTGTTGACAATCTGAGGTTTTGACCGTCAGTGTCACCAGGGAACCCTGCCATCAGTATTTATCAACTCTTATCATAACTACGTAACGTTTTTGTAATAACTTTTACTAGTCATAAGTAACGTCTTTCTCTCTCTCTCTCTCTAGTCATCTAGAATTCATTCAATATGCTTACAAACACAGCAGAAGCGCTGTAGCCGATGGCATGTCGATCTTCTGCTCCAAATATCATAAGCACCAAATTTTTCTCACGGACTGTTGCTGTTTAACGCAATGTTACTTGTCTGTTAACTCTCACTACTCTACACAGATGTCGCTGGTCTCTATCATTAGTTAGACGCCTCACCGCTGTATCTTCATGATGGGAGATAATGCCTGAAATTTAATATTTTCTTGATTTTTGATATATTATACTCTTAACAAGGTGATTCGACCAATTTCTGAGAGATGAAATACCTCATACGATTAGCTTCTTGTAATTTTCCTCATTCGAATTTTAATTATCGTCGTTGAGGTCATTATCATGTCAGTAAACTTTTTCACATGAACCAATGGAGAATAGTTGAAAACCTTGAAAATGCACTACTCATTTATGCATTTCTTAGATACTACTACCATTTGAAAATTTGCGTATTGCTATCACATGGCTTCTGACACTCCAAGGCAAAATCTTCACAGTTACCGTAATACTTGTACCTATAATTTTAATGCAAGATAAATGTGAAAAGGCAATACTTGTAATTATCAATAATTAAGATTACTGAATATACAAATTTTTCGGAAACATAGAAAGAACATTTATGAATGAAAAATGAATTCTTGTTTTACAGTTAGAATATATTACTAAGCAGAATGTTTCTAAAATTTCAATAACTCTGTACCTACATTAAATTTCTAAAAAACTCAATTTTTGATAGTGCTTTTTAAGTGGAAAAATTGAAGTTTTTTTTATTCATATATTCTTTATATTTTATTCAAATATATCTTTGCATGAACACTGGTGTCCAAAAGTTAAGCATAAATCGTAAAATGTGAAAAACACATGGAGTAAATATTCGTAAAATTATTCCAAATTTCTTGCGGATATTAATTGGGGGAAGAAGAAAATTGGGTTTATGCAAAACTTTTCAGTCGACTACGTCCTGCGCGAAACACCGGCGCATGTCGGAACGCGGAGAAACTGATTCACGCAGCATAGGCAGTTCAGACAAGTTTCGTGCCACTGCTGTGCGAAGGAACGTTGTTAACCATCAAACAAGGTGAATGATGGCACAAAGACGCCAATTGGACATGTTTACAAAGGAAGAATCGTTGGAATGCTGGAATCCTCACGATCACAAACCAAAATGTCTCGAATTCTGAATGTGGATCAGTCTGTGATCTCAAGACTGTGGCAGAGGTTTCAAAGAATGGGAGATGTTACCCGACAACCAGTATCAGGTCGACCAAGAGTCACAACCCCTCGCCAAGACCGATATTTGGTAATAAGTGCGCGACGTCAGAGGGGCAGTACTGCCAGAGCACTGGGTTCGGCGCTCACAGTCGTCACAGGAATACGAATTTCTTGACAAACTGTTTACAGGAGACTCAACCATGCTGGCCTGTATGCCAGAAGACCAGCAGTTTGCATTCCCCTCACGTCTGCGCATAAACGCTCTCGTTTGAACTGGATTTTGAAACACCAACATTGGAGTGTGGGAGAGTGGGCCAGTGTGATGTTCAGTGACGAGTCCCGGTTTAGTCTGAGTAGTGATTCTAGGCGGGTAATGATATGGAGAGAACGTGGAACACGTTTTGAACCAAGAAACATAACGGAAAGACATCATTTTCCATCAAGGGGAGTAATGGTATGGGCAGGCATCATGATGGACGGCCGCACAGACCTCCATTTCTTTGACAAGGGGTCTGTGACTGCTCAAAGATACAGAGACGAAGTTCTTGAGCCTTATGTTCACTTGTTTCGAGGTGCTATTGATCCTGACTTCATATTCATGGATGATAATGCGCCATGTCACCGAGTGGTGCTGATTGATGACTTATTGAAACGGAAAACATCCAGCGCATGTCGTGGCCTGCGAACTCCCCTGATTTAAATCCTATCGAACATGTATGGGATATGCTCGGGAGACAAATTTCAGCCCTTTTGCACCCACCAAGCTACGTTACAGAACTGAAGAGAGCTCTCCAAGAAGCTTGGAACCGTTTGAGCCCACAACTCATTCATCATCTCATAGCAAGTAGAGTAAATTGCTGTGCAGCGTGCCTGGCTGTCAGAGATGACCACACGCCTTATTAAACTGCAGCATCAGTGTTTTATTTAATGTTTTCTTTCATTTTTTCCTTAAAGTGTGAATCCTTGCTATGCTCAGTTTTCTTTCAAACTGCTACTTTGGATAATAAAATTAATTATTATCAATCTTTTGATTTGCTTCCTTATTTTATAACCATTTTACACTCGCATATCATGTTTCCCGCCATTCTGATTTACAGTTCCTTCTTTATTCACATAATTATCAATTATGCTTAACTTTTGGACACTAGTATATATATATATATATGTATATATATCACATGAAAGGGGTCTATATATTTTATACAAGAAGGAGCATTTAAGAGAGGATTATTAAAATTGATTTTTCATGTAACTATTAACTAACTACTACTTACACGATACTACGATAACTATTAATACACACTAACTATTACTACGCATTAACTACTTACACGGCAAAAACATTATCTTCGAAATTTTTGAGCAAATCATATCTAATTTATGTAATTTTGTACAAGCCTTAGATAGAAAATTAGATCTGTAGTGTAAGATTATTGAATTATATTTGAAACATTTTCTAATGCTAAAAATACATGTTCTTAAGTATAAGATACTGTTTCAGAAAATCATTGTTAGTATTTAAACATGGGAACTCACCGGCAGAGTGATAGCATATCGCGCTTCCACGCCACAGATCCGGAGTCGACTCAGCCTTTCATCCTTTCAGTAGGTCGACAAAAGAGTACCAAGCTTCTTTGGGAACTAAATACTGGAGGTTTCGCGTCAAACTGACCAACTGCCTGAAACATCTGCTCTTCCTTCTCAGTGCCTAAGGTCATGAAAACTGAGATGGGTACAGCAAACCTTGGCCCCCAAGGGCTGTTGCAGCACTGAGTTTTGTTTCGCTTATTTAAACATGGAATCTTATTTTATGTATAGGCTTAATTGAATTGTCATTGCGTTAATTATATTCACCTTCTACAATTACTTAAAAAATAAAGAAAATAATTTTGTTTTCCTATTGAAGTCCAATTCCTCACAAACCTAAAACTGGTTTTCATTGTTTTTCTTTTGGCTTACTGTTAATTAAAATTTAAAATTCTTAACATTATTTTAAATTTAATTTCTTACCTTATCTTATCTTTATTATTCTTACCTTGAATTTTCTTTGTTAATATGTATTTTTATTTATTTACTGCAGCCTTTTTGACAAAATAAGCGTGTAAAAAGAGGTATATTTTTTTCAGTCCCAGGCTTTTGTTTCTTATTTTCTTTATTCATATAGAAAGGGGAAAAAATAACCACAAAATTCGAAATATATATTGTTTCTTTCATTTTTTAATAATAATTTGAAAAACAATTGTGACTTTCCAACTTAGAGAGCATTTTTCTTTTGTAATCTCATTAATTCAAGATTAATTGAATTTGTGGCTTTATAGTAATACACTTGTTAATTTATAACACACATCTGATTTTTCCTACTTGTTGAAAATAATATATGGAGATGATATCTTAGAAAATTTCATTAATGGCTTACATTTAACGTATTATATATGTAGAGAACTTAAAGCTTCCTTAA